>CM055738.1:1867066-1972066 GCA_029465975.1 Dallia pectoralis | reverse complement strand
CATCACAAAACACGCACACACACACGCCAACACGCCAACACAGACACGCTAAAGAGCGTTTTTGCACTATAGTTTTTAGATCAGCTGGACCAGACTTAAAAAAAGCTTTTTGTCCAATTGATACTCCAGATGTGATACTTCCTACAGACACTCCAGATGTAACATGTGATACTTCCTACAGACACTCCAGATGTGACATGTGACACTTCCTACAGACACTCCAGATGTGACATGTGATACTTCCTACAGACACTCCAGATGTGACATGTGACACTTCCTACAGACACTCTAGTTGTAACATGTGATACTTCCCACAGACACTCCAGATGTAACATCTGATACTTCCTACAGACACTCCAGATGTAACATGTGATACTTCCTACAGACACTCCAGATGTAACATGTGACACTTCCTACAGACACTCCAGATGTAACATGTGATACTTCCTACAGACACTCCAGATGTAACATGTGACACTTCCTACAGACACTCCAGATGTAACATGTGACACTTCCTAGACACTCCAGATGTAACATGTGATACTTCCTACAGACACTCCAGATGTAACATGTGACACTTCCTACAGACACTCCAGATGTAACATGTGATACTTCCTACAGACACTCCAGATGTAACATGTGACACTTCCTACAGACACTCCAGATGTAACATGTGACACTTCCTAGACACTCCAGATGTAACATTTGACACTTCCTACAGACACTCCAGATGTAACATTTGACACTTCCTACAGACACTCCAGATGTAACATGTGACACTTCCTACAGACACTCCAGATGTGACATGTGACACTTCCTACAGACACTCCAGATGTGACATGTTACACTTCCTACAGACACTCCAGATGTAACATGTGATACTTCCTACAGACACTCCAGATGTAACATGTGACACTTCCTAGACACTCCAGATGTAACATGTGATACTTCCTACAAACACTCCAGATGTTGTTCATGTGACACTTCCTACAGACACTCCAGATGTTGTTCATGTGACACTTCCTACAGACACTCCAGATGTAACATGTGACACTTCCTACAGACACTCCAGATGTAACATGTTACACTTCCTACAGACACTCCAGATGTAACATGTGACACTTCCTACAGACACTCCAGATGTAACATGTGACACTTCCTACAGACACTCCAGATGCAACATGTTACACTTCCTACAGACACTCCAGATGTAACATGTGACACTTCCTACAGACACTCCAGATGTAACATGTGATACTTCCCACAGACACTCCAGATGTAACATGTTACACTTCCTACAGACACTCCAGATGTAACATGTGATACTTCCTACAGACACTCCAGATGTAACATGTGATACTTCCTACAGACACTCCAGATGTAACATGATACTTCCTACAGACACTCCAGATGTAACATGTTACACTTCCTACAGACACTCCAGATGTAACATGTGATACTTCCTACAGACACTCCAGATGTAACATCCATGTTACACTTCCTACAGACACTCCAGATGTAACATGTGATACTTCCTACAGACACTCCAGATGTGACATCCATGTTTATCAACTTCTGCTGTAATATCCCACAGTCCACCTGGTTTTATTGCAGATCTATGTTTAACAACTTCTGCTGTAATATCCCACAGTCCACCTGGTTTTATTGCAGATCTATGTCTATCAACTTCTGCTTTCACTGTCCAAAGTTTACGAGGTCATGTAGCTATTTTGGTCACTACCTCTTAAAACGGGCCTATGATAAGTCAACTGACATTTACTTTTTCATTGGATGATCTGACCTTTGACACCCACTCTAAACACTGTGATTATTTTGTAAATGTTAGGTTATGAAAAGACAAATTATATTTGCATTCACTGAATGGTTTTTAACTGAATTGATGGTTGCCCTTGACTGTAATGTCCAACACAGCTAGAAAAGAATTAGCAACTTTGTGAAGTCTGGCTCCTTTGAATGTTTCTTTCTAGGTTTCTGCGCTATAAAAGGTTGCTGGGGTTAATTATCTTATTGCTTTAGATCTTTAGACCACATAAATAGATTTAATCAGGGGATGTTTCCAGATATTACAATTAGTTTAGAAATGTGTTTAATAAGAGGACTACCTTGCATGTTTGTTCTCTTTTGTATTTGGTTTCACCTGTGGTTACTGATTTAGTTAGTAACTGATTAATGAATAATAACATGTCCAATCTAGTGTGTGATGGTGAGGGATTTACCCATTACATATGATGAGACGTGGTTACCATGGTTACATATGACAACCAGACGTGGTCACCATGGTTACATATGATGAGACGTGGTTACCATGGTTACATATGACAACCAGACGTGGTCACCATGGTTACATATGACAACCAGACATGGTCACCATGGTTACATATGACAACCAGACATGGTCACCATGGTTACATATGACAACCAGACATGGTCACCATGGTTACATATGACAACCAGACATGGTCACCATGGTTACATATGACAACCAGACATGGTCACCATGGTTACATATGACAACCAGACACGGTCACCATGGTTACATATGACAACCAGACATGGTGACCATGGTTACATATGACAACGAGACGTGGTTACATATGATAACGAGACGTGGTTACCATGGTTACATATGACAACGAGACATGGTCTCTCTTGTTGGACTGTTTGTGTTGTGTGTTTTGCTCTGTTTACACTGTTTGTGTTCGATTGTGTGTGCTAAATGGTGCAGCTATGGGTCAGACCAAATTCTTTGTGTGTGTAAACAGACTTGGCAAATAAAGCAGATTCTGATTTGACTACTGACATCCTAAAGAATACTTTCACTAGGGTTTTTGAGTTGTTTTCAGAAGTAATCAAATGCTATTTCATATCCATCTAATAGCCTTCCTTCTACGTCTCTATTTCCAAGTTTATCTTCTTGTTCCTTTTAATATTTTCTAAATTGTGTCTCAATATCAGTCTTAAACAGATACATTATTGCAATGACTGTTAACTTAACTCTTGAATGACACAATTATGTATGTAATTGTTCAATTGAAGTTCTGTCAGTTACTGAGTTCTGCCTTGTTGTAATCAGGACTAATCAGAAGTCATTGTCTGCATGTAGAAGCTGTCCTTCACACTAAACACGTGGGGATCTCAACATGTTGCTTTCTTATTGCCGATTGGTGAACACTTCTCTCTGCTGGTTAGGTCAAGTAGACCCAACTGGAGATGCTGATCTGATTAGTGATTATGACAATACACCTCTCTCCTCATCCAATCCCCATTAACCCCCAGCAGGGATCAACAGCCATTGGTTCACCTCCTGGTTGCCTCATGCATATTCAGTGGGAAAAAATAAACGAGTGGAGTTTGGTTAGAAGCTGTGAGACGGATGTGCTTTCATCTATCAGTGGTGCTGGGGGGAACTCAGCCAATAGAATGGACCCTGCTGGGGGGAACTCAGCCAATAGAATGGACCCTGCTCGGGGGAACTCAGCCTATTGAATGGACCCTGCTAGGCGGAACTCAGCCAATAGAATGGACCCAGCTGGGGGGAACTCAGCCAATAGAATGGACCCAGCTGGGGGGAACTCAGCCAATAGAATTGACCCAGATGGGGGGAACTCAGCCAATAGAATGGACCCTGCTAGAGGGAACTCAGCCAATAGAATGGACCCTGCTGGGGGGAACTCAGCCAATAGAATGGACCCTGCTGGGGGGAACTCAGCCAATAGAATGGACCCAGCTGAGGGCAACTCAGCCAATAGAATGGAGCCTGCTGGGGGGAACTCAGCCAATAGAATGGACCCTGCTGGGGGGAACTCAGCCAATAGAATGACACCCACCACTACTGGACCTGACACTCAGACCAGCCAGTCTCTCAGTTAACAGACCAGCCAGTCCTTCAGTTAACAGACCAGACAGTCCTTCAGTTAACAGACCGGACAGTCCTTCCGTTAACAGACCAGCCAGTTTCTTCGTAAACATGGCCGGGTTTGGTGAGTAGCTATATTGTTCAGTCAATAAACTTCCTAAGCTCTGTGTTCTCCTTTGTTCTCCTCCGTTCTCCTCCTCTCCCTCAGAATGGGGGCCGTTGCCGCCAGTCTGTCTCGCCTGTAACTCTGCCGATTCCACAGATGCGGCCAGTTGTGACCGTCCCTTCTGAAACACGGCGTCCGTTAAATAATCCTGACCCCTCTCTATGGTGTGTGATCGGCCGGGCTCTTTATTGTCATTTATGGCTCTTCTGAGAGGATTCAGAGAGATATTGACCGCCCTGCTCTCTGGCCTGTCTTCCTGTTCCTCGCCAGTTTTGGCTGCTTTCCAAACAGCTCCCTATCCCCCGAGTTGCCCCCTTGTTCTGACCAGAGACCAGGCTCGCATGGGGACTAGGGTGTTGTTTGGGACGTGTCCCGTTGTTGCTGTGCGGTCTAATTTATCACCGGCTCAAGCAGAACAGACACTTGGGACGGGGCTGTAGTGACGGGGCTGTAGTGAAGGCTTCCTGGAGCGTCTATTGACCTGCTATAATGGAACTAGCATGATGTGGTCACGGATGGGCAGTTGGAGAGTTAGGAGGAGAGTGGAGGGGCGCTGGAAGGAGTACAGGGAGGTGCGTTGTGAGTCTCTAGTACCGTGTTGTGTTGTTGAGCTGTGTCAGGAATCTCCACGGTTCCTCTTGTTTATCTGGGTATTTACAGTGGATATACAACGTGTACACACCCCTGTTATAATGGCAGGTTTTTGTGATGTGAATAAACCTTAGAATAGAAGTGATTACATACCTGCCATCATTTAAAGTGACTCTGATTAATCACAAATAAAGGCCAGCTGTTCCAGTAGGATTTCCCTGTCATTTTCTTAGTTGCATCTCAGAGCAAAAAGCCATGGTCCTCAGAGAGCTTCCAAAGCATCAGAGGGATCTCATTGTTGAAAGATAACAGCCAGGAGAAAGGCGCAAAATAATTTCCAAAGCATTAGGTATACCTTGGAATATAGTGAAGACAGTCATCATCAAGTAGAGAAAATATGGCACAACAGAGACATTACCAAGAACTGGACGTCCCTCCAAAATTGATGAAAAGACAAGAAGACAACTGGTCAGGGAGGCTTCTAAGAGGCCTACAGACACATTAAAGGAGCTGCAGGAATTTATGACAAGTACTGGCTGTGTGCTACATGTGACACCAATCTCCCATATTCTTCATATGTATGGGCTACGGGGTAGGATGGCAAGCCATAAGCCTTTTCTTACAAAGAAAAACATCCAAGCCTGGCTTAGGTTAGCAAAAACACACATCAAGTCTCCCAAAAGCATGTGGGAAATTGTGTTATGGTTTGATGAAACCAAGATTTTGGCCATACCTCCAAAAGGTATGTTTGGCGCATAAACAACACTGCACATCACTCAAAGAACACCATACCCACAGTGAAGCATGGTGGTGGCAGCATCATGCTTTGGGGCTGTTTTTCTTCAGCTGGAACCGGGGCCTTAGTAAGGTTGGAGGGAATTATTAACAGTTCCAAATACCAGGCAATTTTGGGTTGAAAATGCCAGGTGGAAAATGTTCTCACATGATTTATCTTTGTCTTTTTATATACACTGTATATATATATTTTGTGTCTACAGTGTTTGGGAATGGTTTGAAAAGCATGGTGAAGGTGTTTCCTTGGCCTCCAAATTCCCCAAATATCAATCCAACAGAGCATCTGTGGGATGAGCTGAACCAACATGTCCGATCCACACCGACTCCACCTCAACTCACAGGACTTAAAGGATCAACGGCTAAACAGAACACACACTCGCCAGCCACTTCATCGATAGACATTTTCAACTGCTCAGTAATGCAAATATTTAATCAGCCAATCACGTGGCTGCAACCGGATGCAATTAGACATGGTTAAGACAGTCTGCTGAAGTTCAAACCAAGTATCAGAACGGAGGAAGAAAGTATTTAAGTGACTTTAAACATGGCATGGTTGTTGGTGCCAGACAGACAGGTTTGAGTATTACATAAATACTCCAAGGTCACTGGCCTCCACAGTCACTGGCCTCCACAGTCACTGGCCTCCACCAAAATCTCTGAGGAATGTTTCCAGCACCTTGTTGAATCTATGTCCCAAAGAGTTATGGTATTTCTGAAGGCAAAAGGGTATTTCACCCGGCTCTACCAAGGTGTACCTAATGAAGTGGCCTCTGTATGATTAATGTATGATCTACGATTAATGTATGATCTACGATTAATGCAGGATCTACGATTAATGTATGATCTACGATTAATGTATGATCTACGGTTAATGTATGATCTACGGTTAATGTATGATCTACAATTAATGTATGATCTACGATTAATGTATGATCTACAATCTTGACGTGGGCTCTGCTGCTTTATTTTGTCACACCTGAACCTCAGTCATGTTTCTGTCACAGGTGGACTAAACCTAAACAATTATACCTATTAACCAATTAGGAAAGCAATTAAGAGATCTAATAGAAGTGGTTAATTTATTCGTAGCGGTAACTCCACTCTGTCTCATGGCCCCTCCCCATATGAATCAGCTCATTAACATGTTGATAATTTCACAATAATAGTCTAGCTTCACACAGCTGCTCGTTAGATGCAACATTCTTCCTCTCTGTGTCTCTGTCAACCCCCCTCGTTCTGAAGGACCTCGCATATCTTTGTCCTCTGTAAAGTACACCATATATTATGCATTGGTTGAGTTAATTAGTGTTAATATAAATTATCCTATCAAGAGCTTATTAAAATGTTTCATTTAGCTGTGTGTGTGTGTGTGTGTGTGTGTGTGTGTGTGTGTAAAATTACTCATTTAAATAAATTGGCAGTAAGAACAGAAGTGTTTTAATGTTCCAGCATTTTGAGTCCTATTGATTTCTCTCCTTTATCTTTTGTGACTGAACTGATGATAATGATGTTTTCTGTTTGCTTTTCCGGAGCTGGATTTGGAATTTGTTTAGAAAGTCGTTCATCTTCCCTCTACATTTTAAATCCTAGAGGATAATGGAACAGTTTGTCTTGTTATGGATAGAAAGTGCTTTGAACTTTTTGAATGGAGTTTAATACTGTTCATCTTTTTTAGTGGGCCGGGTAGCAGTGGAATATGTGTTTTCTGGAAGAATAAAAGTTTGAATACAGCACGCGATCAACAGAAAAGCGTCTCTGAAACACAGACATCATGGACTTCTCTTCTTCACACAGGGTTTAGGTGCTGGGGTGTGTGGGTGTGTTTGGGTGTGGGTGTGTTTTTGGGTGTGTGTGTGTGTTTGTGTGTGTGTGTGGGTGTGTGTTTGTGGGTGTAGGCCATTTTAGGGTACTGGTATGCGTGGTGCCCTATTTCCATTTTAGGGTACTGGTATGCGTGGTGCCCTATTTCCATTTTAGGGTACTGGTATGCGTGGTGCCCTATTTCCATTTTAGGGTACTGGTATGCCCTATTTCCATTTTAGGGTACTGGTATGCGTGGTGCCCTATTTCCATTTTAGGGTACTGGTATGCATGGTGCCCTATTTCCATTTTAGGGTACTGGTATGCGTGGTGCCCTATTTCCATTTTAGGGTACTGGTATGCGTGGTGCCCTATTTCCATTTTAGGGTACTGGTATGCGTGGTGCCCTATTTCCATGTTAGGGTATTGGTATGCGCGGTGCCCTATTTACATTTTAGGGTACTGGTATGCGTGGTGCCCTATTTCCATTTTAGGGTACTGGTATGCGTGGTGCCCTATTTCCATTTTAGGGTACTGGTATGCGCGGTGCCCTATTTACATTTTAGGGTACTGGTATGCGTGGTGCCCTATTTCCATTTTAGGGTACTGCAGTATCAATCTGGGTGGGGTTCGGCACAGTTTAGCTGTCAGTGTTTGAAGCAAGAAAATCTGTGGCAAAATGAGACAATAATCAACCTTGTATATCCATAAGTAATTACCCAGAATGCCACCTAATCCTCCCTGACAGACCCCCAGTACATCAGGACTGTGGCTTGTAATGGGACTTTAACTGCAGTTAGGGGAGATGTGCTGGCTGCTTGATGGCTGCAATTATGATTATATTTAGTAGCTGGTGCTGGTTTTTCTAGATAGTAAAGACAAAGTAAACAACAGTTATAGTTGGTTACGGCCCACCTGATTGGACTAAAGGCTTTTCACACTTCCTGTGGTAACGATTAACAGCCATAATAGAACTCAGGGCTCTCCTGGCTCCACTGAAAAATCAATGTGTTTCCTCTGATTGGTCCCAGAAACCGATGGTTTGGGTCAGAGCCAGAAGGCTCATGGGAAAAGCGGCATTCTGATTTATTAGCACTGATACTTTCATTGGTCGGTGTATTATAAAGTGGTATTCTGATTGGTCGGAGTATTGTAAAGTGGGATTCTGATTGGTCGGTGTATTGTAAAGTGGGATTCTGATTGGTTGGTGTATTGTAAAGTGGGATTCTGATTGGTCGGTGTATTGTAAAGTGGGATTCTGATTGGTTGGTGTATTGTAAAGTGGGATTCTGATTGGTCGGTGTATTGTAAAGTGGGATTCTGATTGGTCGTGTATTGTAAAGTGGGATTCTGATTGGTGTGGGTGGGTGTCCGCATTCTCTGGATGGTCAATGTTGGTCTATTCAAATGCACTGTGAACCTTTATAGTTGACATTATAATGCTCTGGTGAAGGTAATCATTGTATTGTAGTGCATTTTTCATAACGTCTTCTCGATATAACCCTGGCTTGGCCCAGAGATGGATCCCTCTCTGTTGCATTTATATCAGAGGTGTTTTGACCTGAGGCCTGTTGAGGCCTGTTGGATTTACAGAGAACCCTAAACTCATTGTAAGTGCAGGTAGATGTCTAGCCTTCATCCAAACCTTCAGGTATATAAACTATTGTTTTGTTCTAAACATGTAGTCTGCTTGTGTTTCTGCTACTTTAATCCAGCGATTCAAATGTGTCGTAACGTACGTGTCGGTTTCAGGTGACCAAATCATTCCATCGATGTCTGAGTATCTTTCTGTTCTCCCACCTTGGTAAATGCTGCGCTTTTTTATAGCGCTTTTATCCAAAGCGCTTTACAGATCCTGCGTCACATTCACCCACTCATTCACTCATTCATACACTGACGACCGCGTCCACCATGCAAGGCGACTGCAGGCTCGCCAGCTGGGGTTGGGTGTCTTGCTCATGGACACCTCGACAATTTCCCAGGAGGAACCAGGGATCGAACCAACAACCTTCCGATTGATAGACCACCAACTCAACCCTGAGCCACTGCCGCCCTTGATTCTACTTTATTTACAGAATAATTAAGGTCTCTATTTCAGTAGTAATAACTCGCCTCACCTGGTTGTCTGGGACATTCAATACTCTACGGAACAGAGTCTGTACCTCAGCTGTCTGTCTGTTAGTCTGTATAAATGTTCTTCTATAGGAGCCGTCAGTTTGTGAAGGGCGGAGCTATAAATATCAGTATGGTCTAATGTACAGTCATATGGTGTGTGTTACCATGGTGATTAATGGCACAACATTATTGCTGAACAATATGGACAAGAAATGGTGTTGCGGTTGTTCTTGGTAGATATTGCGACTGTGATTTGACCGTGATTTGACCGTGATTTGACTATGATTTGACTATGATATGACTGCGATATGACATGATAAAGATATATTCATGCCCTTTTGATGTGGTTTATAGCACATTCAGCTATTTGTTTGTTTTTAACAATCAACACGAAGCTCACAATAGTCCTCATTCTCTGGATGAATTAGCATAATATCAAATAAACAATAAAAAAAATGAAAAGCCTTTTTCCCAAGGAATTGTCTTATTACCATAATATAAAACCAAGATATTAAATATTCACAGAGGGTGTTATATTAAATATATCGTACATGACAATAAATAGCAGCATGAAATATTCAGAGGGTGTAACATTAACGAGCATTAAATATTCACTGAGGGTTTTATATGAAATGTACCATAAACATACTGTAAATAACATTAATTATATAGGTCGGTGTTCAGCTCATCTGCTATGACTTCCTCAGGTGATGTAGCTTATAAGGAAGCCACCCAATGACTAGTTGGATCTGGGTGTTCAGTAGGGCTGCTCGATATTGGGGGAAAAATTACATTGCGATATTTTTCCCCCAACGATATATATTGCGATATTGCGAGCCATCAATCCAGATTAAAGTCAATAATGACCATTCCATCAGACCGTACCGTCAGACTCATGTAGGGCTCTGTTGTCCTGCTGGACCATAAGTCTGTTGTAGCTGCATAGTATTCCACATGTGACAGCTCTGCTTCAATCTGAGATCTGCATTTTCCATACAGCTCTAATATGTGCAGGATGGTATAACATACCGCGTGTCAAGCGTTCAGATCAGTTTCTTAAATCCCTTTTTGGTGACAGTGTTTAATGGCAACATATCTTTAGCGATATAAAACGTTATTGTTACGTTGTGGTGCCGTTTTAAGTGATCAGACAAATTGGTGGTGTTTCCTTGTTTTGAGGCCACAACTTTATAACACTCCAGGCAAAGTACCTTTTTTCTGTCAACATCCTCATTTTTGTAGCCGTTTATGTATAAAATAATAATTATTATACATAATAATTACATCTCCCGACTCCTTGGTTGTCTAAATACATCCATCGTTTATTTAGCTAAGCATGTAAACGATCAGGAACAACGAAAACATAACGTTTAGTGAATATTTTAGACAATGAAACGGTGAGTTCATGAGTTCGCTATGTTGCCGTTTTAAGAGACACGAGAGAGAAGCTCATGAACGCGCATGTTGCTATCGGTTGCTACGACAACACAAACAAATTATTGCTAGTGCGCATGTCCATCATGACGTCATGGGCCAGTCAACGCGGAAGATCCATGAGTTGGCTTCATGCACTTTTGAGCACTCTCATTGGAATGTACGGGTCTTCCCGCAGAACACTGTATCCAGTTCTCTTAACATTTAACATTTATGGGTGCTACCCTGGTGCTACCGTTCTCTTAATACATTTATGGGTGCTACCCATCTTCACATCGCATGTTCCGACGATGTGACTATCGCGCATGCGCACATCGCGATGTCAATGTTAAAACCGAATATCGTTCAGCCCTAGTGTTCAGGGCTTATAACGACATTTTTAGGACCATATTTTCCTATGGAATACTGTTTAATAGATTATAGCAATGACAAATTAGCTTAACATGAAACCAAATGCATGAAAGTATGTTGAACCAGGAAGGACACAATGTCCAGCATCTTTTTGGTAACTAGATTGTCAGACTTTCCAATAATGTAAGTATTTTATTTTTATTATCAGATCAGTGTCTTCATCCTCCACAGTTAGTGGGGTAAGAATAAGATACTGTCTTTAGATAACACTGACATGTTAAGGATCTCTGTGTCATGTCTGTAGATTCAAGGATCTCTGTGTCCTGTCTGTAGATTCAAGGATCTCTGTGTCCTGTCTGTAGATTCAAGGATCTCTGTGTCCTGTCTGTAGATTCAAGGATCTCTGTGTCATGTCTATAGATTCAAGGATCTCTGTGTCCTGTCTGTAGATTTACGGATCTCTGTGTCATGTCTGTAGATTCAAGGATCTCTGTGTCCTGTCTATAGATTCAAGGTTCTCTGTGTCCTGTCTGTAGATTCAAGGATCTCTGTGTCCTGTCTGTAGATTCAAGGATCTCTGTGTCCTGTCTATAGATTCAAGGTTCTCTGTGTCCTGTCTGTAGATTCAAGGTTCTCTGTGTCCTGTCTGTAGATTCAAGGATCTCTGTGTCCTGTCTGTAGATTTACGGATCTCTGTGTCATGTCTGTAGATTCAAGGATCTCTGTGTCCTGTCTGTAGATTCAAGGATCTCTGTCTATAGATTCAGGTTCTCTGTGTCCTGTCTGTAGATTCAGGAGGATCTCTGTGTCCTGTCTATAGATTCAAGGTTCTCTGTGTCCTGTCTGTAGATTCAAGGATCTCTGTGTCCTGTCTGTAGATTCAAGGATCTCTGTGTCCTGTCTATAGATTCAAGGTTCTCTGTGTCCTGTCTGTAGATTCAAGGATCTCTGTGTCCTGTCTGTAGATTCAAGGATCTCTGTGTCCTGTCTGTAGATTTACGGATCTCTGTGTCATGTCTGTAGATTCAAGGATCTCTGTGTCCTGTCTGTAGATTTAAGGATCTTTGTGTAGTTAGCACTGTACGTGTTAATAACAGCCCAGGTATGTAATGGACAATAATACGTTCAGCTAACCGATATCTCCTAGTTATCCTAAAGGTCTGTGTAATATTACTTCTTCTGGAACCTTCACTGTAGTTAATTGTCTACTAGAACCACACAGCACCCTATAAGGAGGCACTGGTAGAACGTAGGGCACCAAATAGGGGTTAGGGCAGCATTTGGGACTCTTGCAAGGCTTCATTAGGCTGAGAGACAGGCTGCTTTTGTTCTCAGACGGTTATTAGCTGAGTGTCCTAAACTGGACCCTGTTCCTTACGTAGCACACTACCACGTCATTGACTCCAGTCCAAAGTAGCATATATATATTGTGTGTGTGTGTGTGTGTGTGTGTGAGGGGGGATTGGGGCACAACCTCAGATTTAAACCTGGTGTCTCCGTGTGGTTGGCACTCACCTTAACCCCCCCTCTCCTCCTGCTAATGGACAGAACCATCTTCTGGTCACACCTCCGCACTGCAGAACCTCTCCGACCCGGTGGGGGTTCCAGGCTGGTCGGGAGGGGGCTGCAGTAAATGTTCAGGCCTGTGCTCTTTATGGTCTTATGGACTCAATTAAGGAGCAGTGCAACACCTGGGACCCATTAGTTAAGGACCCCCCCTGGTCCAGTGAGGAGTAACGGCTGTTATTGTTTAGTATCCATGGATCCTCCTGGTCCAGTGAGGTGTAACGGCTGTTATTGTTTAGTATCCATGGATCCTCCTGGTCCAGTGAGGAGTAACTGCTGTTATTGTTTAGTATCCATGGATCCTCCTGGTCCAGTGAGGTGTAACGGCTGTTATTGTTTAGTATCCATGGATCCTCCTGGTCCAGTGAGGAGTAACTGCTGTTATTGTTTAGTATCCATGGATCCTCCTGGTCCAGTGAGGTGTAACGGCTGTTATTGTTTAGTATCCATGGATCCTCCTGGTCCAGTGAGGTGTAACGGCTGTTATTGTTTAGTATCCATGGATCCTCCTGGTACAGTGAGGAGTAACTGCTGTTATTGTTTAGTATCCATGGATCCTCCTGGTCCAGTGAGGTGTAACGGCTGTTATTGTTTAGTATCCATGGATCCTCCTGGTCCAGTGAGGTGTAACGGCTGTTATTGTTTAGTATCCATGGATCCTCCTGGTCCAGTGAGGAGTAACTGCTGTTATTGTTTAGTATCCATGGATCCTCCTGGTCCAGTGAGGTGTAACGGCTGTTATTGTTTAGTATCCATGGATCCTCCTGGTCCAGTGAGGTGTAACGGCTGTTATTGTTTAGTATCCATGGATCCTCCTGGTCCAGTGAGGAGTAACTGCTGTTATTGTTTAGTATCCATGGATCCTCCTGGTCCAGTGAGGTGTAACGGCTGTTATTGTTTAGTATCCATGGACCCCCCTGGTCCAGTGAGGTGTAACGGCTGTTATTGTTTAGTATCCATGGATCCTCCTGGTCCAGTGAGGTGTAACGGCTGTTATTGTTTAGTATCCATGGATCCTCCTGGTCCAGTGAGGTGTAACGGCTGTTATTGTTTAGTATCCATGGATCCTCCTGGTACAGTGAGGAGTAACTGCTGTTATTGTTTAGTATCCATGGATCCTCCTGGTCCAGTGAGGTGTAACGGCTGTTATTGTTTAGTATCCATTAGGGATGCACCGAAATGAAAATTCTTGGCCGAAACCGAAAACCGAAAAAGAGGAAACCAAGACCGAAAACCGAAACACCGAAATAAATTATGCCAATTATTAGTACCATTGCATTTATGGATATGAGGCACCAAGGGCGTAGGTTTGGTCTCAGCTTCGGTGGGGACATCTCTCCCCCCCCTCCGGCAAGTGAACTTTTACTGAGAATAATGTGATTATTTTTGCGTTTAGTTGAGACAATAGCCTGTTGCTTTTATACTACTCTAAAGTTTAACTAGCATAGGCCTATCCATGTGCAGACAAAAATCATTATGTAGTACCTGCCGTTCAACTTTTAGATGGTAATGCTGTTTGTCAGATTCAATATATTGTAGCGACCCTGGTGGTGCCACTACTCCGCCCCTACTAAAGGGATATCCCAAATAGGCCACATTACATAAGCAAAATATACACAGGAAACATTTCCACTGTTTATTGTGACTGCAAGATTCTAACATATGGGGTATGTATTAACAGAAAGCACTGGTAACTTTACCGTTGTCTTCAGTCACTCTCCTGTGTACTTATAGCGTGTCAGATAACTCCCCTCCCCTAGGTTTTTTAGCCAATCAAATTACTGCGTTTCTAGTACCGTCCCCCTGGCTCTGCGGTCGGAATTGACCCAAATCGCTTCACAAACCCATAACGGAGTTCGCTAAAATATTAGTGGGGACAATTTAGTCATGTTAAAATGTTGTTGGGGACATGTCCCCAGCGTCCCCCCCTAAACCTACGCCCATGTGAGGCACTTTCTTGCAGGATTTCACTGAACATATCAGACAACGAGGGTGCATGCCCCTCATCTAGTGCAGAGAGACGAGTCTTTTTTCTGCGCTCTGATCTCCGTGCGCTGCTGCTCGGTGCGCTGCTGCTCGGTGCGCTGCTGCTCGGTGCGCTGCTGCTCGGTGCGCTGCTGCTCGGTGCGCTGCTGCTCGGTGCGCTGCTGCTCGGTGCGCTGCTGCTCGGTGCGCTGCTGCTCGGTGCGCTGCTGCTCGGTGCGCTATTTCTCCGTCTCCACGCGGGTTCTCCGCATCCATAGCCGCCTGGATCATTTCTCGTGCGCGCTGCTTTATTTCTGCATCCAAGTAATGGTATTTATAACGCGGATCAAGTACAGTCGCGATGAAGTGCAGAGGATCCGAATAGATCACAACATATTTCGGCCGTATTGTTTCGTGATAAAAGTATTTCGGCCGAAAACCGAAAATGGCCTTTTGGTCCATTTTCGGCCGAAAATTTTCGGTGGCCGAATATTCGGTGCATCCCTATTATCCATGGATCCTCCTGGTCCAGTGAGGTGTAACTGCTGTTATTGTTTAGTATCCATGGATCCTCCTGGTCCAGTGAGGTGTAACGGCTGTTATTGTTTAGTATCCATGGATCCTCCTGGTCCAGTGAGGAGTAACTGCTGTTATTGTTTAGTATCCATGGATCCTCCTGGTCCAGTGAGGAGTAACTGCTGTTATTGTTTAGTATCCATGGATCCTCCTGGTCCAGTGAGGTGTAACGGCTGTTATTGTTTAGTATCCATGGATCCTCCTGGTCCAGTGAGGAGTAACTGCTGTTATTGTTTAGTATCCATGGATCCTCCTGGTCCAGTGAGCTGTTATTGTTTAGTATCCATGGATCCTCCTGGTCCAGTGAGGAGTAACGGCTGTTATTGTTTAGTATCCATGGATCCTCCTGGTCCAGTGAGCTGTTATTGTTTAGTATCCATGGATCCTCCTGGTCCAGTGAGGTGTAACGGCTGTTATTGTTTAGTATCCATGGATCCTCCTGGTCCAGTGAGGTGTAACGGCTGTTATTGTTTAGTATCCATGGATCCTCCTGGTCCAGTGAGGTGTAACGGCTGTTATTGTTTAGTATCCATGGATCCTCCTGGTCCAGTGAGGTGTAACGGCTGTTATTGTTTAGTATCCATGGATCCTCCTGGTCCAGTGAGGAGTAACGGCTGTTATTGTCCTGTTCTGGCTCTTTATCGTCCCTCACTTCATCACGCTAATTAATTGTCTTAATGAATGGCTTGGCTTGATGAGATTGTATTTATGTAGTTGATGTTAACCCTCCATCCCATTTGCTTGAATTATTGTTGTCGTCTTGTCTCCCTGTCAAGTCCTGTGTGTGTGTGTGAGAAGGGTGTGTGTGTGTGTGTGTGTTTTACGCCGCCTCTTCCTGCTTCACATTAATCAGAAACGACAGAGTTCACAAGATGAAACAGACGTTTTAAAAAAATGACAGTAAAAAAACGGCCTAATTATTTCTCAGCTCTCTTAGATCTGTCAGACGAGTTGCCTGCAGCCTACTACAGTATGCTAGTGAAGTGTTAGCGTGAGATTATCTGTGTCCGCTAACTGGAGTGTGACTTCAGACATCTGACGTTCTCTGTCCACCTGTCATGTGGATCTAACAGGAGACATCTGACGTTCTCTGTCCACCTGTCATGTGGATCTAACAGGAGACATCTGACGTTCTCTGTCCACCTGTCATGTGGATCTAACAGGAGACATCTGACGTTCTCTGTCCACCTGTCATGTGGATCTAACAGGAGACATCTGACGTTCTCTGTCCACCTGTCATGTGGATCTAACAGTAGACATCTGACGTTCTCTGTCTACATGTGGATCTAACAGGAGACATCTGACGTTCTCTGTCCACCTGTCATGTGGATCTAACAGGAGACATCTGACGTTCTCTGTCCACCTGTCATGTGGATCTAACAGGAGACATCTGACGTTCTCTGTCTACATGTGGATCTAACAGGAGACATTTGACGTTCTCTGTCTACATGTGGATCTAACAGTAGACATCTGACGTTCTCGGTCCACCTGTCATGTGGATCTAACAGGAGACATCTGACGTTCTCTGTCTACATGTGGATCTAACAGGAGACATCTGACGTTCTCTGTCCACCTGTTTCTCTGTGTTAATAACTGTGTGATGCGTGGCCTGAACAGGTGTTTTTACTGTCCAGTTGCTCTGGACCTGCCAGATATGCATACATTGACACAGTCATTTGACAGTAGGAGTGAACCTGCTGGCATGTTTGAGCGATGGGACAGGGATCTCTAATTGCATCACCCTGCAGCCTGTCGCAGCCCTCCTCTGAAGCAGGCAACAACAATTTGTCATTTACCTCCAGGGGGAGGAGACCTACTTACAGAAAGGGCAGGGCCCGGTGGAAAGATGAGGAGGCGCAATATTAAGTGGAGGAGGTGCAATATTAAGTGGAGGAGGAGGAGAAGGAACATTATTAACTGTAGAAGGAGGAAGAGGTGGGAGGAGGTGCATTATTAAGTGGAGGAAGACGAGAAGCTGGATTATTAAGTGGAGGAGGTGGGAGGAGGTGCATTATTAAGTGGAGGAGGTAGGAGGAGGAGGA
Organism: Dallia pectoralis; assembly: GCA_029465975.1. Taxonomy (NCBI): domain Eukaryota; kingdom Metazoa; phylum Chordata; class Actinopteri; order Esociformes; family Umbridae; genus Dallia; species Dallia pectoralis. The sequence goes on along the minus strand of CM055738.1, from coordinate 1,954,788 downwards.
GGTGGGAGGTGGTGCATTATTAAGTGGAGGAGGTAGGAGGAGGAGGAGGTGGGAGGAGGTGCATTATTAAGTGGAGGAGGAGGACATGGGAGGAGAAGATGCATTATTAAGTGGATCAGGAGAAACAGGATGTAAAGGTGAAGGAAGAGCTGTTAAGGAAGGATTTAAGAATGGTCTAAATTCTCAGTTTAGAGCAGAACATGGTGGGGTCTTCAAGCAAGTAGCTGGTTACCAGAAGGTGCTGTTGCATTATACCATGTTCAAGAGAAGATGGTCCTCATCAAACCTAATCACAGTTTGAATTAGAAGCTTAATCCTACTGTCTGTAGACCCAGTCTTCTGCTCCTGTCTATAGACCCAGTCTTCTGCTCCTGTCTGTAGACCCAGTCTTCTTCTCCTGTCTGTAGACCCAGTCTTCTTCTCCTGTCTATAGACCCAGTCTTCTTCTGTCTGTAGACCCAGTCTTCTTCTCTTGTCTGTAGACCCAGTCTTCTGCTCCTGTCTATAGACCCAGTCTTCTTCTCCTGTCTGTAGACCCAGTCTTCTTCTGTCTGTAGACCCAGTCTTCTTCTCTTGTCTGTAGACCCAGTCTTCTTCTCTTGTCTGTAGACCCAGTCTTCTGCTCCTGTCTGTAGACCCAGTCTTCTTCTCCTGTCTGTAGACCCAGTCTTCTTCTGTCTGTAGACCCAGTCTTCTTCTCTTGTCTGTAGACCCAGTCTTCTTCTCTTGTCTGTAGACCCAGTCTTCTGCTCCTGTCTGTAGACCCAGTCTTCTTTTGTCTGTAGACCCAGTCTTCTTCTGTCTGTAGACCCAGTCGTCTGCTCCTACTCCAAACTCCCAGCCAGCCCTTCCTCCTTTAATCTATTTAATACAACAGAGAGAATATGTGTTGTTCTTGCATCTCGTAGAAAGCATTATTTGAGATTTCTGTTTTCATTTTGGCCAGAACATCTCACTAAAGTAGTTTCAACCCTTCATTCCTAAACATCTGCTCCTCTGGGACTAGAATCTCTGTGAGGCATCACTTGAACAACAGACTTGATACAACCTCCAACACATCCACCACAAAGCCTGGGGGAATTAATACACACCTAATTATTTTTGTTCAACCGTAGCATCACTATGGCGGTGGAAATTCAAAACCTGATTCAATAAAGTTTCAAACTAACAGCTGATTATCCTGATGGCTGGAGGAGTTGATGAACGATATGACAACATCACAGGTAAGCAGAACAGCTGATGGCTGGAGGATTTGATGAACGATATGACAACATCACAGTTAAGCAGAACAGCTGATGGCGGGAGGATTTGATGAACGATATGACAACATCACAGTTAAGCAGAACAGCTGATGGCTGGAGGAGTTGATGAACGATATGACAACATCACAATAAAGCAGAACTTTTTGGCGAGTCAGATGACCCTACGTGGGTTTATGTCACCAGCACAAAACATCTGTGATTGGTCTGCGAGGCTGCTGGGTGTCTGTAATTGGTCTGTGATTGGTGTGTGAGGCTGTTGGGTGTCTGTGATTGGTGTGTGAGGCTGCTGTCAGTCTGTGATTGGTGTGTGAGGCTGCTGGGTGTTTGATTGGTGGTATGAGTGTGGGATATAGAGAATCTTGTTTAATCTATTTTAGATGGGCACAGATGGGTGGAACATGGTTGCCAGGCAGTAGGTTCATCTTGGCAACGATACCACTCCACAACCTTCTGCATGTCTCTAAGGAACAGCTCAGCCAGACGTAGCTGATGACTGGATGGGAAAAACAATAGATGATAACCAGTGAAGCTGGCGACTGATGTGAGACCGCTCAACGCACTCGTGATGGACGTTTATGGTGGCTTCCTTTGTCAGCCCACAACACCGGTGTGCTGATGTGACCGGGAGTTCGTTCCACCAGCAGGAATGTGTTCACGTGCCGGAAGACAGCAAGATGGCTGACAGAGCTCAGAGACAAAGTTGGCAGACTAGAGGGGAGGGAGAGGAGGGCCGAGGGAGAGGAGGGAGAGGGAGGAGGAAGGGTTAGCAGGGCTTCAGCTAATGAGTGTGGAGACTGATGGTAATTACTCTGTCTAACCAGTCTGTTGTTATTCTTAATCACTCATGGCAGCTCTGCCGATTTATTATTCACTTTCACCTCATTGACCTGTGTGGGTTCAGAGCCCAGTGGTGGTGGGTTTTATCCTCATCAGCAGGTATGGGTTCAGAGCCCATTGGTGGTGGGTTTTATCCCCATCAGCAGGTATGGGTTCAGAGCCCATTGGTGGTGGGTTTTATCCTCATCAGCAGGTATGGGTTCAGAGCCCAGTGGTGGTGGGTTTTATCCTCATCAGCAGGTATGGGTTCAGAGCCCATTGGTGGTGGGTTTTATCCCCATCAGCAGGTATGGGTTCAGAGCCCATTGGTGGTGGGTTTTATCCCCATCAGCAGGTATGGGTTCAGAGCCCATTGGTGGTGGGTTTTATCCCCATCAGCAGGTATGGGTTCAGAGCCCATTGGTGGTGGGTTTTATCCTCATCAGCAGGTATGGGTTCAGAGCCCATTGGTGGTGGGTTTTATCCCCATCAGCAGGTATGGGTTCAGAGCCCATTGGTGGTGGGTTTTATCCCCATCAGCAGGTATGGGTTCAGAGCCCATTGGTGGTGGGTTTTATCCTCATCAGCAGGTATGGGTTCAGAGCCCATTGGTGGTGGGTTTTATCCTCATCAACAGGTATCGGTTCAGAGCCCATTGGTGGGTTTTGGTTTAATCCTTGTCGGCAGGTATGGGTTCAGAGCCCAGCGGTGGGTTTTATCCTCATCAGCAGGTATGGGTTCAGAGCCCATTGGTGGTGGGTTTTATCCTCATCAGCAGGTATGGGTTCAGAGCCCATTGGTGGTGGGTTTTATCCCCATCAGCAGGTATGGGTTCAGAGCCCATTGGTGGTGGGTTTTATCCTCATCAGCAGGTATGGGTTCAGAGCCCAGTGGTGGTGGGTTTTCTCGTCATGAACATGTGTGGGTTCGGAGCCCAGCGGTGGGTTTTCTCCTCGTCTTTTCCATTTCAGTGGGAGGTACTATTGCTGGTTATTTTCAGGAGGAGATTCTTCCATATGTTCTCTATCCTTCTGTGAGCAGATGTAAAACCAGGAGGACTGAGGGAGTTTTGCTCCCCCTAGGTGAAGTTTAGGAGAATATTAAAGCTTTTTAATAATACATTTAAGCAACGATATGAAAGGATATTGAAATAGATTTGCCATTTAGGCCGTATCCTGGCAACCCAGTCATGGAGAGACAGGAACAGAACAGTGGGATGTGGTCTACTTGCTCATTACTCCGTATCCCAAATGCAACCCCCCTGTATCTCCCTCCTGCTGACCTGAGGTCCATGGCTCAAGAGGTCCACAGGAAGTGTGGCCCAGTTGTCTGTAGGGTGGCATTTAGAACACAGCCCCTGTGCCATATTAATATTAATACTGAAAGTTCCAAGCAACATTCTCTCAAACAGCTGTACGGCTAAATATCTCAGCATCCCTCAAGTCTCAATCTATAATTAATGGACCTGTATTCCCTAATGACTTGATTAAGCGCACTTTTAAAGCAGTGCAGCTAATAAACGCGGTTCTAAGTATCTGGGTCAATACGGATATTCCCTATATCACTTGAGTCATGGAGATGATCTTCCTCTGGGCAGTGTGATGGTCGGTAGATCTTAGAAGCAGAAGACCACCCTGGCTCTTGGAGAACTTGTCCTGCAGCCCTAGTTAACAAGTTCTTGGGGACAAATGAACAACTGGTTGCGCCATCGTTAGTGGCTCTGTTGTTATTCAGATCTTACACTTCCCATGCTCTGGTGTTATTCCATCCTATCTTACACTTCCTATGCTCTGGTCCCTGTCTGGGGTTTCAGTGGGGTTACGTTACTGTTAACATCACCTGAAAAACATCTGGGACTGTAACTCTTAAAGAAAAGGGGGCTGTAGCCCTGAAAGCCTTATCTCCCGGTCTGGTGACGCTTCTGCTTGTTTTTTTCTGAACATGTGCAGTGTTGTCTCCCCCAGCTGTCCCCACATCTGGGATCTAGTGATCCGTGTTTAGGTGTGCAGAACATGTGCAGTGTTGTCTCCTCCAGCTGTCCCCACATCTGTGATCTAGTGATCCGTGTTTAGGTGTGCAGAACATGTGCAGTGTTGTCTCCTCCAGCTGTCCCCACATCATGGATCTAGTGATCCGTGTTTAGGTGTGCAGAACATGTGCAGTGTTGTCTCCTCCAGCTGTCCCCACATCGGTGATCTAGTGATCCGTGTTTAGGTGTGCAGAACATGTGCAGTGTTGTAGGGAGACTAAGCCAAATAAACGAATGCAGATCGCCGCAGGAGCTTTTCACAGTTTCTGTATTAGTTAATAAAGTGTTTATATTGTTCCACCAGACCTTCCATGGGTTTGGACAAAAATGTCTGAAAACCAGATTATCTGTTGGATTGCCGGACCAGACTGACACCAGCCAACACCTCCTAAGAACGTGATTTGGTGGGATGTGGTGAGACAGACACTTTGCCTGCAAGTGGCCCCAGTCCGCTTTGTGTGGCACCGGTCCGCTTTGTGTGGCACCGGTCCGCTTTGTGTGGCACCGGTCCGCTTTGTGTGGCACCGGTCCGCTTTGTGTGGCACCGGTCCGCTTTGTGTGGCACCGGTCCTCTTTGTGTGGCACCGGTCCTCTTTGTGTGGCACCGGTCCTCTTTGTGTGGCACCGGTCCTCTTTGTGTGGCACCGGTCCGCTTTGTGTGGCACCGGTCCGCTTTGTGTGGCGCCGGTCCTCTTTGTGTGGCACCGGTCCGCTTTGTGTGGCACCGGTCCGCTTTGTGTGGCGCCGGTCCTCTTTGTGTGGCACCGGTCCGCTTTGTGTGGCACGGGTCCGCTTTGTGTGGCACCGGTCCGCTTGGTGTGGCAGCGGTCTGCCTGGGTGCATCAGGCCGTGATTTGAGGATGCCTCCTCCGGACACAGACATTGGAGATGTTTAAACGAGCGCACTAAGCACCGACCACGCGTCCTCAGAGGCACGTAGGAGTCTGAAAGCTCACCACTGGCTACAAGCCCTGAGCGGTTGGTGGCATCACGCTCCATTTCATCATGATGTTACCATTGATTTAACTGACCTCCACCCACCCTGACCTCCACCCACCCTGGCCTCTACCTTCCCCCAGATGAAGGGATTGAAGTGGCTGTGTGTTTAACTTGAGGACGGGGTGCAGCATTTCACACTCAGTGAATGCCGGTTTATACTGATGATTAGTGTTTGAACCCGCGTCTGGGGCCGCGTCGGGGCCATGTCTTCTCCATGTATTAACAATTGATCCCAAACCCCAGATGCACGAGTATTGACGGACTGGCATTCAGTGGACCTGTTGAACATCCCTGACAAGGTCTAATCCTATTGATATGAGAATTGTCCTGCAGCATTGACTCTTGACAAGCCTTGTGAATAACGGCTAATCATTTAAATCAGGTGGGCAAATCCTGCTTGAAAAAACATGCAGTCTGATGTTATTACAGCAACTAGACGAAGCTAAGGTCAGTGGAATTTATTCTGTCTGGATTGTGGAAAAGTGAGGAGAGACACATCTACCATGACTAATTATCTGCGGGGCCCGGGTCTGTGGGGTCGGTTTATGGGTTAGGACACTGGTGCCTTCACACCTGAGAGAACTCAGACTGAGCCATTTTTATGGTAGAGGATAAAGAGCGTGAAGTAGAGTATGCTACGCTAACACTGCCACGCTAACACTGCCACGCTAATACTGCCACGCTAACACTGCCACGCTAACACTGCCACGCTAACACTGCTACGCTCACACTGCCACGCTAACACTGCCACGCTAACACTGCCACGCTAACACTGCCACGCTAATACTGCCACGCTAACACTGCCACGCTAACACTGCCACGCTAACACTGCTACGCTCACACTGCCACGCTAACACTGCTACGCTCACACTGCCACACTAACACGCTAACACTGCTACGTTAACATTTTAAATAATTATATAAAGAAACAAACATTTGTTGGAACAGAGCTTAACCGCTTAATTAGCTGGAGTGACACATAGCAGCAGTTCAAGCAACTGTGTGTGTGTGTGTGTGTGTGTGTGTGTGTGTGTGTGTGTGTGTGTGTGTGTGTGTGTGTGTGTGTGTGTGTGTGTGTGTGTGTGTGTGTGTGTGTGTGTGTGTGTGTGTGGAGCAGAGAAAGTAGTATATCTAGTGCAATCATCTTGACTCACTCTGGTCTTGTGAAGTCATTGCTTCTTGTATATCATCTCTCCTGATTACAAAGTAGCAGCCTTTTCTTTCCACCCCCGTTTCCGGTTGCTATCACATTATATCACATTATATCACATTATATCACATTATATCACATTATATCGTCTGAAGTGATGTGATGTGTTTTTCAATGTATAATTCACGTTACAGGTCCCATTAAAGGTGGAACATGTTCTGATATGATTTATCTTTCTCGTTTTCTTACATCACAAAAACCTGGGAATTCAACAGGTTGTGTAGACTTTATATATCCACTGTATATGTTGAAAAACAGTTTGGTGATTGTCTTTATCAACAGTGAACCAATCCCAATGACATCACCACCAATCCCAATGACATCACCACCAATCCCAATGACATCACCACCAATGCCAATGACATCACCGCCAATCCCAATGACATCACCACCAATCCCAATGACATCACCACCAATCCCAATGACATCACCACCAATACCAATGACATCACCGCCAATCCCAATGACATCACCGCCAATCCCAATGACATCACCCCCAATCCCAATGACATCACCGCAAATCCCAATGACATCACCACCAATACCAATGACATCACCGCCAATCCCAATGACATCACCGCCAATACCAATGACATCACCGCCAATCCCAATGACATCACCGCCAATCCCAATGACATCACCGCCAATCCCAATGACATCACCGCCAATCCCAATGACATCACCGCCAATCCCAATGACATCACCGCCAATCCCAATGACATCACCACCAATCCCAATGACATCACCGCCAATCCCAATGACATCACCGCCAATCCCAATGACATCACCACCAATCCCAATGGCATCACCACCAATCCCAATGACATCACCGCCAATCCCAATGACATCACCACCAATCCCAATGATATCACCACCAATACCAATGACATCACCACCAATCCCAATGACATCACCACCAATCCCAATGACATCACCACCAATCCCAATGACATCACCACCAATACCAATGACATCACCACCAATCCCAATGACATCACCACCAATCCCAATGACATCACCACCAATCCCAATGACATCACCGCCAATCCCAATGACATCACCACCAATCCCAATGACATCACCACCAATCCCAATGACATCACCACCAATCCCAATGACATCACCACCAATCCCAATGACATCACCGCCAATCCCAATGACATCACCACCAATCCCAATGACATCACCACCATTCACAAACCAATAGATTCAGGTGTTCTGTAGGTTGTCTGTATTCGGTCTTGAAATTCCAGTGATGAGTTTGCAAGCTAGACGTCTTCTGATGGAAGGCATTTGATCCGACTCTTAGTAGAAAACATCACCTTTGTGTGATTTTCAGCTCAATCGCCCGCTTCCCAGGAGCCGAGAAAGAAAAGGAACAAATGAAGAAAGAAGAATGAATGTCTGAACGGGCAATCAGCAGAAATGTGTGAAAAGCTTCTGAGAAGACACCTGAATAATTTCAGGACTAATAAGGACTCAGATCAGCCGTAGTAGCGCCTTAGAGCGGGTATTGATTGGTGTGTTGAATGAACCCCTTTATAGTGGGGGTGTGTTAACACTGGGGGCAGGTAGGTGGCACCTGGTGGAATCTTAGAGAGACTACTGTTCACTACTGTTCACTACTGTTCACTACTGTTAACTACTGTTCACTACTGTTCACTACTGTTCTCCAGACAGTATCCAGTACATTTATAGCGGGGTGGGCTGGTTGGTAGCCACAGCAGAAACCTATTTGAGGGATGGAGAGAAAAAAACTGATGTTGATCATCTGGTCCAGCAAACAGACTTTCTGCCCCAAGGTCTTTATTAACTACTGTCTTACAACAATCTTTTGATAACGTTTATTGTTTTTTTATTGTTTTGATGCAGCTGTTTTTTATAACTTCCTTTTCTCAATTGAAGTTTGAGATTGAAAGTCTGAGTTTTTCACGTTAATTCTATAGCATTGAAGGTTGGTGAGGGTCAATGTGCCTTCAAACAAATCTATTTCACTCCTCTAAACAGACAGGGTAGTTCTCTGTTACTGTGTTAGGACAGTGTTAGGACAGTGTTAGGCATTAATCTGTCTCATTACTGACTGCAGATCCAGAAAAATCTATTAGGCTGTCTTAACGCACATTCTCTATATTCAGTTTGAGGAGATGTGAGGAGGTCTTATCTCAACCATGTTCTCTGAGGAGATGTGAGGAGGTCTTATCTCAACCGTGTTCTCTGAGGAGATGTGAGGAGGTCTCATCTCAACCATCTTCTCTGAGGAGATGTGAGGAGGTCTCATCTCAACCATCTTCTCTGAGGAGATGTGAGGAGGTCTCATCTCAACCATCTTCTCTGAGGAGATGTGAGGAGGTCTCATCTCAACCATGTTCTCTGAGGAGATGTGAGGAGGTCTTATCTCAACCATGTTCTCTGAGGAGATGTGAGGAGGTCTTATCTCAACCATGTTCTCTGAGGAGATGTGAGGAGGTCTTATCTCAACCATGTTCTCTGAGGAGATGTGAGGAGGTCTTATCTCAACCATGTTCTCTGAGGAGATGTGAGGAGGTCTTATCTCAACCATGTTCTCTGAGGAGATGTGAGGAGGTCTTATCTAAACCATGTTCTCTGAGGAGATGTGAGGAGGTCTTATCTAAACCATGTTCTCTGAGGAGATGTGAGGAGGTCTTATCTCAACCATGTTCTCTGAGGAGATGTGAGGAGGTCTTATCTCAACCATGTTCTCTGAGGAGATGTGAGGAGGTCTTATCTAAACCATGTTCTCTGAGGAGATGTGAGGAGGTCTTATCTAAACCATGTTCTCTGAGGAGATGTGAGGAGGTCTTATCTCAACCATGTTCTCTGAGGAGATGTGAGGAGGTCTTATCTAAACCATGTTCTCTGAGGAGATGTGAGGAGGTCTTATCTCAACCATGTTCTCTGAGGAGATGTGAGGAGGTCTTATCTAAACCATGTTCTCTGAGGAGATGTGAGGAGGTCTTATCTAAACCATGTTCTCTGAGGAGATGTGGGGAGGTCTTATCTAAACCATGTTCTCTGAGGAGATGTGAGGAGGTCTTATCTAAACCATGTTCTCTGAGGAGATGTGAGGAGGTCTTATCTAAACCATGTTCTCTGAGGAGATGTGAGGAGGTCTTATCTAAACCATGTTCTCTGAGGAGATGTGAGGAGGTCTTATCTAAACCATGTTCTCTGAGGAGATGTGAGGAGGTCTTATCTAAACCATGTTCTCTGAGGAGATGTGAGGAGGTCTTATCTAAACCATGTTCTCTGAGGAGATGTGAGGAGGTCTTATCTAAACCATGTTCTCTGAGGAGATGTGAGGAGGTCTTATCTAAACCATGTTCTCTGAGGAGATGTGAGGAGGTCTTATCTAAACCATGTTCTCTGAGGAGATGTGAGGAGGTCTTATCTAAACCATGTTCTCTGAGGAGATGTGAGGAGGTCTTATCTCAACCATGTTCTCTGAGGAGATCTGAGGAGGTCTTATCTAAACCATGTTCTCTGAGGAGATGTGAGGAGGTCTTATCTAAACCATGTTCTCTGAGGAGATGTGAGGAGGTCTTATCTCAACCATGTTCTCTGAGGAGATGTGAGGAGGTCTTATCTCAACCATGTTCTCTGAGGAGATGTGAGGAGGTCTTATCTCAACCATGTTCTCTGAGGAGATGTGAGGAGGTCTTATCTCAACCATGTTCTCTGAGGAGATGTGAGGAGGTCTTATCTCAACCATGTTCTCTGAGGAGATGTGAGGAGGTCTTATCTAAACCATGTTCTCTGAGGAGATGTGAGGAGGTCTTATCTAAACCATGTTCTCTGAGGAGATGTGAGGAGGTCTTATCTCAACCATGTTCTCTGAGGAGATGTGAGGAGGTCTTATCTCAACCATGTTCTCTGAGGAGATGTGAGGAGGTCTTATCTAAACCATGTTCTCTGAGGAGATGTGAGGAGGTCTTATCTCAACCATGTTCTCTGAGGAGATCTGAGGAGGTCTTATCTCAACCATGTTCTCTGAGGAGATGTGAGGAGGTCTTATCTAAACCATGTTCTCTGAGGAGATGTGAGCAGGTCTTATCTAAACCATGTTCTCTGAGGAGATGTGAGGAGGTCTTATCTAAACCATGTTCTCTGAGGAGATGTGAGGAGGTCTTATCTCAACCATGTTCTCTGAGGAGATCTGAGGAGGTCTTATCTAAACCATGTTCTCTGAGGAGATGTGAGGAGGTCTTATCTAAACCATGTTCTCTGAGGAGATGTGAGGTCACATTCATTGATTAAGTGGCTATGAATCAATGATGCTACTCAGCAGCTCAGACACCTAGTTCCACCTCTTCTCTTGTGTGTACACATACCCCTTAATGGCCAGCCTGACCACATCATTCATGACCTCACTTTCACAATGCTTTTACACCCAGAGATTTGTAGCTAATCGATAATTGTCTTTGTTGGTGGTGTGTTTGAGCAAAGTGCTGCTACACTCTAATGTAAATTATACGATTTGTAAAAATCTCTTTAATTCTATCGAGGTGGATGGTCTGATGTCTGGGTCAGGTGGATGGTCTGATGTCTGGGTCAGGTGGATGGTCTGGGTCAGGTGGATGGTCTGATGTCTGGGTCATGTGGATGGTCTGATGTCTGGGTCATGTGGATGGTCTGATGTCTGGGTCATGTGGATGGTCTGATGTCTGGGTCAGGTGGATGGTCTGATGTCTGGATCATGTGGATGGTCTGATGTCTGGGTCAGGTGGATGGTCTGATGTCTGGGTCAGGTGGATGGTCTGATGTCTGGGTCATGTGGATGGTCTGATGTCTGGGTCATGTGGATGGTCTGATGTCTGGGTCAGGTGGATGGTCTGATGTCTGGGTCAGGTGGATGGTCTGATTTCTGGGTCAGGTGGATGGTCTGATGTCTGGGTCATGTGGATGGTCTGATGTCTGGGTCATGTGGATGGTCTGATGTCTGGGTCATGTGGATGGTCTGATGTCTGGGTCATGTGGATGGTCTGATGTCTGGGTCAGGTGGATGGTCTGATGTCTGGGTCATGTGGATGGTCTGATGTCTGGGTCAGGTGGATGGTCTGATGTCTGGGTCCCAAAGACCCATCAGGTCCAACAGACCCACCAGGTCCCACAGACCCACCATCTCTACATGATTAAGACTCACAGACCCACCAGGTCCCACAGACCCACCATCTCTACATGATTAAGCAGCAATGTGTGATGACATCAGTGAACTTCTTTGTTTTGCCAAGATGCAGTTGACCTTGGCTGGAGCTAGGTGGGGCTGTTAATCTACTCACAGTCAGAGGTGTGTGTGTGTGTGTCTTTTGTGTGTGTGTGTGTGTGTGTGTGTCTTTTGTGTGTCTCTAGAGATACCTTGTGCCTGTCTTTAAAGAACAGACTACTCTTTCTTTTTTCAATTTTACTGTTGTCTCGAGAGTTCCTTGTCATGACAGATGGACAGAGAGACCCACAGTGAGTAACGGGGGGGAGTAATGGAGGAGAACAAGGAGATATCTGAGAGGAGCTCAGTAATGACAGCCTTCTGCCATGTTCTTCCATGGTATCCTAGTTTCCTGGTTGTCGTGTTTTTTTAACCAGGAAGTGCCAGTAGTAGTCAATAGATTCCAGATCTCAGAATCAGACTCACCGGAGAACCAGAGAAATGTTTTTGCTACATTTCAGAAATAAAATAAAATTATTAAATTAAAACGTTGAATATAAACAAAAAACAATGGTTTTTTTTGGAACCCATCTGTTTTTCATCTAAATAACTTTGGAGTTTGCTCTGTTACACATAAACATGAATCAGGCAGTTTGTCTAAATATGTTACCCTCCTAACTATGTAATACTTTGTGATCCTTCAAAGCTGTTATTATTCAGGTGAATATTGCCAGTGATCATCAGAGAGAGAGAGAGGGCGACAGCAGAAAAGGACAGTGAGAACGATAGAGATATGGAGGGGGGGAGAGAGGGAGAGTTTTATATTCTCTCAGAGATGCCTGGTGGCCCATAATGTCTTTCACCAATCAGAATATCTAAATTCTGTCAGCTTGTCCACTTTTGGCATGTCTGGACCTCCACACAATACGATATTCCTTTAAGCCCACCTTCCTCTGTTGTGTTGAGTACAGGTTCCATTAAGCCCACCTTCCTCTGTTGTGTTGAGTACAGGTTCCATTAAGCCCACCTTCCTCTGTTGTGTTGAGTACAGGTTCCTTTAAGCCCACCTTCCTCTGTTGTGTTGAGTACAGGTTCCATTAAGCCCACCTTCCTCTGTTGTGTTGAGTACAGGTTCCATTAAGCCCACCTTCCTCTGTTGTGTTGAGTACAGGTTCCATTAAGCCCACCTTCCTCTGTTGTGTTGAGTACAGGTTCCATTAAGCCCACCTTCCTCTGTTGTGTTGAGTACAGGTTCCATTAAGCCCACCTTCCTCTGTTGTGTTGAGTACAGGTTCCTTTAAGCCCACCTTCCTCTGTTGTGTTGAGTACAGGTTCCATTAAGCCCACCTCTCCTCTGACCAGGGCCTTCACACACTATATCCCAACAGCATTCCCCTCTCCTCTGACCAGGGCCTTCTCACACTATATCCGAACAGCATTGTCCTCTGACCAGGGCCTTCTCACACTATATCCGAACAGCATTCTCCTCTCCTCTGACCAGGGCCTTCACACTATATCCGAACAGTATTCTCCTCTGACCAGGGCCTTGTCACACTATATCCGAACAGCATCCTCCTCTGACCAGGGCCTTCTCACACTATATCCGAACAGCATTCTCCTCTGACCAGGGCCTTCTCACACTATATCCGAACAGCATTCTCCTCTGACCAGGGCCTTCTCACACTATATCCGAATAGCATTCTCCTCTCCTCTGACCAGGGCCTTGTCACACTATATCCGAACAGCATTCTCCTCTCCTCTGACCAGGGCCTTCTCACACTATATCCGAACAGGCATAATTCATTTATTCTTATTTCAACTGTTGGTCTCTCTGCTGACTTCCTGTGTGAGCTTGTTCCCGGGCTGAGCCATTCCTGGCTCCCCCTGGAGATGACAAACACGGCAGATTGGAATTGAGGAAAACATTCCGCTTTGTCTTGTGAAGGACTGTTTTTCTTTTTTAAAAGAAGGCCTTTATTTTGTCTGCTATAGTGGTGTAAGTTGTGTCTATGTTATTCTTTTTTTAAAGGCCTTTATTTTGTCTGCTATAGCGGTGTAAGTTGTGTCTCTGTTATTCTTTATTAAAGTCCTTTATTTTGTCTGCTATAGTGGTGTAAGTTGTGTCTCTGTTATTCTTTTTTTAAAGGCCTTTATTTTGTCTGCTATAGCGGTGTATGTTGTGTCTCTGTTATTCTTTATTAAAGGCCTTTATTTTGTCTGCTATAGTGGTGTATGTTGTGTCTCTGTTATTTTTTATTAAAGGCCTTTATTTTTTCTGCTATAGTGGTGTAAGTTGTGTCTCTGTTATTTTTTATTAAAGGCCTTTATTTTTTCTGCTATAGTGGTGTAAGTTGTGTCTCTGTTATTTTTTATTAAAGGCCTTTATTTTTTCTGCTATAGTGGTGCAAGTTGTGTCTCTGTTATTTTTTATTAAAGGCCTTTATTTTGTCTGCTGTAGCGGTGTAAGTTGTATCTCTGTTATTCTGTAGTAGTGTGTAACACAGTTGGTCTGTGGAAGAAATAAAACAAAAGAAGCCCAGGATAATTATGATGTATTCTGTGGTTGTTGTGTAGGTGTTGATTAATTAATTAATTAATTGGCATAAGTAATTTGTTAAAATCCAAATTAAATCCAGAACAATCACTCTACCACGCTGTGCTCATAAATGTCCTCATGTGATGATGTAGACGGAGAAATTATCTCTTTAAGATTGTCTGCCTGGTTGTATTTGACTCAACGTCCACATCTTGATAAGCTCTATTGCAATTAAAAGTCTCCCTATAAAGCCTCTGTCTTTCTGTCGTCCACAGGAAATGAAATCCTGGTCGTTCAATAGAGGGAAAACAGGGTAGTGGATTGAGTCATCAGAATAGTTCATAAACACACACGATGGAGAGGGTTGTGAGAAGAAAGAGTGGAGAGAGGAGAATATATGGAGAATGGATGGAGAACGGATGGAGAGGAGAAAGAGTGGAGAGAGGAGGAGAGTATATGGAGAATGGATGGAGAGGAGAAAGAGTGGAGAGGAGAGGAGAATATATGGAGAATGGATGGAGAGAGGAGAATATATGGAGAATGGGTGGAGAGGAGAAAGAGTGGAGAGGAGAGGAGAATATATGGAGAATGGGAGGAGAGAGGAGGAGAATATATGGAGAATGGGTGGAGAGGAGAATATATGGAGAATGGATGGAGAGGAGAAAGAGTGGAGAGGAGAGGAGAATATATGGAGAATGGATGGAGAGAGGAGAATATATGGAGAATGGGTGGAGAGGAGAAAGAGTGGAGAGGAGAGGAGAATATATGGAGAATGGGAGGAGAGAGGAGGAGAATATATGGAGAATGGGTGGAGAGGAGAATATATGGAGAATGGATGGAGAGGAGAAAGAGTGGAGAGGAGAGGAGAATATATGGAGAATGGGAGGAGAGAGGAGGAGAATATATGGAGAATGGGTGGAGAGGAGAATATATGGAGAATGGGAGGAGAGAGGAGGAGAATATATGGAGAATGGATGGAGAGAGGAGAATATATGGAGAATGGGAGGAGAGAGGAGGAGAATATATGGAGAATGGATGGAGAGAGGAGAATATATGGAGAATGGGAGGAGAGAGGAGGAGAATATATGGAGAATGGGAGGAGAGAGGAGGAGAATATATGGAGAATGGGTGGAGAGGAGAAAGAGTGGAGAGGAGAGGAGAATATATGGAGAATGGGAGGAGAGAGGAGGAGAATATATGGAGAATGGGTGGAGAGGAGAATATATGGAGAATGGGAGGAGAGAGGAGGAGAATATATGGAGAATGGATGGAGAGGAGAAAGAGTGGAGAGGAGAGGAGAATATATGGAGAATGGGAGGAGAGAGGAGGAGAATATATGGAGAATGGGTGGAGAGGAGAATATATGGAGAATGGGTGAGAGGAGGAGAAATATGGAGAATGGGTGGAGAGGAGAATGGAGAATGGGGAGAGAGGAGGAGAATATATGGAGAAATGGAGTGGAGAGGAGAATATATGGAGAATGGATGGAATGGGAGGAGGAGGAGGAGAATATATGGAGAATGGATGGAGAGGAGAGGAGAATATATGGAGAATGGATGGAGAGGAGAGGAGAATATATGGAGAATGGGAGGAGAGAGGAGGAGAATATATGGAGAATGGATGGAGAGGAGGAGAATATATGGAGAATGGATGGAGAGAGGAGGAGAATATATGGAGAATGGATGGAGAGGAGAGGAGAATATATGGAGAATGGATGGAGAGGAGAATATATGGAGAATGGGAGGAGAGGAGAGGAGAATATATGGAGAATGGGAGGAGAGAGGAGGAGAATATATGGAGAATGGGAGGAGAGAGGAGGAGAATATATGGAGAATGGATGGAGAACGGATGGAGAGGAGAAAGAGTGGAGAGGAGAGGAGAATATATGGAGAATGGGAGGAGAGAGGAGGAGAATATATGGAGAATGGGTGGAGAGGAGAATATATGGAGAATGGGAGGAGAGAGGAGGAGAATATATGGAGAATGGGAGGAGAGAGGAGGAGAATATATGGAGAATGGGAGGAGAGGAGAGGAGAATATATGGAGAATGGATGGAGAACGGATGGAGAGGAGAAAGAGTGGAGAGGAGAGGAGAATATATGGAGAATGGGAGGAGAGAGGAGGAGAATATATGGAGAATGGGTGGAGAGGAGAATATATGGAGAATGGGAGGAGAGAGGAGGAGAATATATGGAGAATGGATGGAGAGGAGAGGAGAATATATGGAGAATGGATGGAGAGGAGAGGAGAATATATGGAGAATGGATGGAGAGAGGAGGAGAATATATGGAGAATGGGTGGAGAGGAGAATATATGGAGAATGGGAGGAGAGAGGAGGAGAATATATGGAGAATGGGAGGAGAGGAGAGGAGAATATATGGAGAATGGGAGGAGAGGAGAGGAGAATATATGGAGAATGGGAGGAGAGAGGAGGAGAATATATGGAGAATGGGTGGAGAGGAGAATATATGGAGAATGGGAGGAGAGGAGAGGAGAATATATGGAGAATGGGAGGAGAGAGGAGGAGAATATATGGAGAATGGATGGAGGGATTTGAACCAGATGCTGAACCAGATATTGAACTACATCGATCCCACCTTGGCTGTAGAGGGATTTGAACCAGGAACCTTTAAGACCCTTCTCCAGAACCAGCAATCATCATTCCACTACTTCCTGTGTAGTTTATGTTCTGAATATTTAAGATCTATAAATCAATCGTTTTAGTCCTGCTGTTTGATGACACTGTGTCCTAACTACCAGGCCACGCCCATTTCACCTCAGTGTTTTCCCAGGGGTCAGGGGTCATGTTGTATGACAGCACGTCCACACTACCAGGCCACGCCCATTTCACCTCCGTGTTTTCCCAGAGGTCAGGGGTCATGGCTCCATTAGCACTAACATAGCTTCATTTGCTCGCTCTCTTTCATTACACAAGCATTTCCCTCTCAGATGTCCTGGGAGACCTGCTGCCTAGGCTTTTAATATATCATGACCCCCCCACATGGACACACACACACACACACACACACGTTAATGTAATGAGAATATGAATTCCTCAGACTGGCAGTCAGTTTATTATGACTCCTGGTAACCCTGTCTGAATTGGTCAGCATCTATTTCTCTATTTCATTCCCTCTTTCTGCTGTTCTTCTCCCTCGCTTTTTCTCGCTTATTTTCTCTGTGTGTCTCCCCCTTTCTGTCTCCCCCCCCTCTCTCACCCTCTCTTCCCAATGTATTGTCTCTGTGCGTGTGTGTGTGGGTCTCTGTGTGTGTCTGTGTTTGTGTGTGTGTGGGTCTCTGTGTGTGTGGGGGGGGGGGGTCTCTGTGTGTGTGGGGGGGTCTGTGTGTGTGTGTGTGTCTCTGTGTGTGTGTGTGGGTCTCCGTGTGTGTGTGTGTGTGTGGGTCTCTGTGTGTGTGTGTGTGTGTGTGTGTGTGGGTCTCTGTGTGTGTGTGGGTCTCTGTGTGTGTGTGTGTGGGTCTCTGTGTGTGTGTGGGTGTCTGTGTGTGTGTGGGTCTCTGTGTGTGTGTGTGTGTGTGTGTGTGTGTGTGGGTCTCTGTGTGTGTGTGTGTGTGTGTGTGCGTCGGTCTCTGTGTGTGTGTGGGTCTCTGTGTGTGTGTGTGGGTCTCTGTGTGTGTGTGGGTGTCTGTGTGTGTGTGGGTGTCTGTGTGTGTGTGGGTCTCTGTGTGTGTGTGTGTTAGACTACATGTGTTTAGGAAGTCTCTGGCTTGGCTGGGATGCTTGTTTTCTGGGGTGAAACACTGAACCCCTCTAGTTCTATCCTATTCTGTGGGTTCCCCCTGATGCCGAGAGGTCCCTAGAACTCTGCTGTTATACTACTGACACACACACTCACACACACACACCTCTCGTGGAGGCTCCCAGAACACTGGTGTTCTGGGCCTGATTGCAGAGTCAGTTGTCTGGTCAATAGGTGTGTGAGGGTCATGTGATGTGTCTATATAAGCAGCCCTGTCCTGCCCACTCACTACACAGAGCAAACAGAAACACCCTCAGTGGAATCAATCTGACATAAAACACCCACACACAGCTTCACCATGCTGGGATCTCTGGATATCCTCTACAGTGTTCTGATCCACAAGGTAAAGAGAGGGACGGGACGGGAGGAATTAAAGAAGAGGAAGAGAGAATGAGATAAAAGCAAAGAGAGAAGGGGAGAGAGAGGGGGAGAGAGAGAGGGAGAGAAGGAGAGGGAGATAAAAGCAAGGAGAGAGGAGACAGGGAGAGAGAGAGGGAGGGAGAGGGGGAGATAAAAGCAAATAGAAAGGGAGAGAGAAAGATGCAGAGATAAAAGGAAAGAAGAGAGGAGAGGGAAATAAAAGGGAAGAGAGAGTCAGAGAGGGAGAGAGAGGGGGAAGGAGTGGGAGATAGAAGCAAAGAGAGGGAGAGAGAGGAGATAAAAATAAAGAAGAGGGTGAGAGAAGGAGGGGAAGAGAGACAGATAGATAGTTATTTTGTTAGTTGTACTACAGAGGTCTGACTTGTTATTTAATGTACTACAGTATTTGATAGATCCAGATCAGCTCATATTCCAATCACATCTGACCTCTGTGATGCTCAAAACCCCTCAGATGTTATCTGACTGTTCAACTGAAAGCAGTTTTTTTATTTACCTCTGTCCCTCTGACTCTGTCTCTCTTCTGATCTCCCTGTCTCTCTTCTGATCTCCCTGTCTCTCTTCTGGTCTCCCTGTCTCTCTTCTGGTCTCCCTGTCTCTCTTCTGATCTCCCTGTCTCTCTTCTGATCTCCCTGTCTCTCTTCTGATCTCTGTCTCTCCTGTCTCTCTTCTGATCTCCCTGTCTCTCTTCTGATCGCTCTGTCTCTCTTCTGATCTCTCTGTCTCTCTGCTTCTTTTAACCTCAGTCTCTCTGTCTCTCTATTTAGCTGATTGCTGTGTATGAGGAGCAGGAGGCCCAGCAGAGAGGGACTGTGAGTCCAGGAGGAGCAGGAGGAGCAGGAGGTGCAGGAGGAGCAGGAGGGAGG
Organism: Dallia pectoralis; assembly: GCA_029465975.1. Taxonomy (NCBI): domain Eukaryota; kingdom Metazoa; phylum Chordata; class Actinopteri; order Esociformes; family Umbridae; genus Dallia; species Dallia pectoralis. The sequence goes on along the minus strand of CM055738.1, from coordinate 1,935,773 downwards.
CCCAGTCCCAACCAAGACCCTTATGAGCCTGAACTCTCTGTCTTCCAGCCAATCAGAGGAGGCGAAATAGAAGTCAACTCTTCCACACTCAAGTCCAGTACGTATGAGCTTCAGAATATAAACCACACTCACTCACATTCAAGTCCAGTTACGTATGAGCTTCAGAATATAAACCACACTCACTCACATTCAAGTCCAGTACGTATTAGCTTCAGAATATAGACCACACTCACTCACATTCAAGTCCAGTACGTATGAGCTTCAGAATATAAACCACACTCACTCACATTCAAGTCCAGTACGTATGAGCTTCAGAATATAAACCACACTCACTCACATACAAGTCCAGTACGTATGAGCTTCAGAATATAAACCACACTCACTCACATTCAAGTCCAGTACGTATTAGCTTCAGAATATAAACCACACTCACTCACATTCAAGTCCAGTACGTATTAGCTTCAGAATATAAACCACACTCACTCACATTCAAGTCCAGTACGTATGAGCTTCAGAATATAAACCACACTCACTCACATTCAAGACTGTTTTATAAGACTTTGGACTAGTTCTCTGTGTGAATCGAACTCACAACCATGACCTGGGACACTTTTATTTAGCCTCACAGGAAGTCAATCCTGTACGGGTTCTAGTTGGAGTCAACAGACTTGTCACTCTGGGATTGGACCAATCACATTCAACCAAACCAGCTGTACACCCTCCCACATTTCATTTGAGGACTGATGTCTGATCATAAACAATCTTTTATTCCCCTCATAAATAAAGATCAACTAAATCTTAGGTCCACTAAATCATGAGTGAACTTAATCTGTTCTGCGTGTTGGTTCTGGGATGTACTCAGAACAAGTTTAAATGGATCAAATAGATCCCGTTTATTCTGTTCTGACAGGAAGCTCAGCTACCCACCAGGGATGCGCTAGTCCATAATCTCTCATTTGTTTTTCATTTTATCCCATTTTCATGTGTATGTACAGGGCGTCTATGGGAACCATTAGTTCTAACACATGTGTTTGATTTAGTCCAGTAGAGCAGAACCTGTGATGTCATCCATCCTGTGACCAAGTGTGCACACAGTGTGTACTTCTGTACGTTTACCCATAATTCAGTGTTCAGGGAATAGGGCACCGTTTGGGACATATAGCGTCCCCTCTGTTCTGTGTGTGTGTCTGTGTGTGTGTCTGTGTGTGTGTGTGTCTGTCTGTCTGTCTGTCTGTGTGTGTGTGTGTGTGTGTGTGTGTGTGTGTAGACACCTACCTACTCCTACACACACACATCTCTAGACACACTGGTGAATATCACTAGAGATCTGACAACAAATCTTTTAAAGCGAAACCAGTTCTGTCATCGGCTGCCTCGTGCCTAGAACTCAAGCTTCCAGGACTGATTCTGGTGGTTCTACATGCTTCATGAGAATTGAGAACAGTGTGTCACCTGCATGGCAATGAACAATGACTGTACTACCCAAACCCCAGCTGTTACCCCTCTACTACCCCAAACCCCAGCTGTTACCCTTCTACTACCCAAACCCCAGCTGTTACCCCTCTACTACCCAAACCCCAGCTGTTACCCCTCTACTACCCAAACCCCAGCTGTTACCCCTCTACTACCCAAACCCCAGCTGTTACCCTTCTACTACCCAAACCCCAGCTGTTACCCCTCTACTACCCAAACCCCAGCTGTTACCCCTCTACTACCCAAACCCCAGCTGTTACCCCTCTACTACCCAAACCCCAGCTGTTACCCCTCTACTACCCAAACCCCAGCTGTTACCCCTCTACTACCCCACACCCCAGCTGTTACCCCTCTACTACCCAAACCCCAGCTGTTACCCCTCTACTACCCCAAACCCCAGCTGTTACCCCTCTACTACCCCACACCCCAGCTGTTACCCCTCTACTACCCAAAACCCCAGCTGTTACCCCTCTACTACCCAAACCCCAGCTGTTACCCCTCTACTACCCCAAACCCCAGCTGTTACCCCTCTACTACCCCAAATCCCAGCTGTTACCCCTCTACTACCCCACACCCCAGCTGTTACCCCTCTACTACCTGCACCAGATTGGTCATCTAATTGAATTCATATGTAGTCTGGTTGATTTCATGGTAAATTGATTATCACTCTTTTCTGCGTCTGTTTCCCTGGCTTCACTCAGCCATGCCTAAGCTCCTGTTTGGCACCAGGTTACGTTGTGGAGTCCCCAGGATGTGGCAAGGTTCATGCCCCAGGCCTAGTGCTTCTCTATGCTTGGTCACTTGTTATATGGGCTCAATTAGTTCACAAAGCAGAACGCCACATCACAGGTAATCAGTTAGGGTTTCACACAGCAGCCTTGAGGAAGAGTGTTCGGCTGGCTGGTGCATAGTGGATTGGATACGCTGTTATGTAATGCTGTTAAAATAAAGGGCTGGCTGTGGGTGAATGATCTATAGGAGGTGGACAGGCTGTGTGGATCCTGTCATATATGTTAGACAGGCTGAACAGTGGATCCTGTCATATATGTTAGACAGGCTGAACAGTGGATCCTGTCATATATGTTAGACAGGCTGAACAGTGGATCCTGTCATATATGTTAGACAGGCTGAACAGTGGATCCTGTCATATATGTTAGACAGGCTGAACAGTGGATCCTGTCATATATGTTAGACAGGCTGAACAGTGGATCCTGTCATATATGTTAGACAGGCTGAACAGTGGATCCTGTCATATATGTTAGACAGGCTGAACAGTGGATCCTGTCATATATGTTAGACAGGCTGAACAGTGGATCCTGTCATATATGTTAGACAGGCTGAACAGTGGATCCTGTCATATATGTTAGACAGGCTGAACAGTGGATCCTGTCATATATGTTAGACAGGCTGAACAGTGGATCCTGTCATATATGTTAGACAGGCTGAACAGTGGATCCTGTCATATATGTTAGACAGGCTGAACAGTGGATCCTGTCATATATGTTAGACAGGCTGAACAGTGGATCCTGTCATATATGTTAGACAGGCTGAATAAGAGTGTGAACAGGCACTTGTTTGGTCCAGGGCTGTATAGCTGTGTGTTGGATACGGTACTCTGACTGTAACCTAACTGAGGCACTTGTTTGGTCCAGGGCTGTATAGCTGTGTGTTGGATACGGTACTCTGACTGTAACCTAACTAAGGCACTTGTTTGGTCCAGGGCTGTATAGCTGTGTGTTGGATACGGTACTCTGACTGTAACCTAACTAAGGCACTTGTTTGGTCCAGGGCTGTATAGCTGTGTGTTGGATACGGTACTCTGACTGTAACCTAACTAAGGCACTTGTTTGGTCTAGGGCTGTATAGCTGTGTGTTGGATACGGTACTCTGACTGTAACCTAACTAAGGCACTTGTTTGGTCCAGGGCTGTATAGCTGTGTGTTGGATACGGTACTCTGACTGTAACCTAACTAAGGCACTTGTTTGGTCCAGGGCTGTATAGCTGTGTGTTGGATACGGTACTCTGACTGTAACCTAACTGAGGCACTTGTTTGGTCCAGGGCTGTATAGCTGTGTGTTGGATACGGTACTCTGACTGTAACCTAACTAAGGCACTTGTTTGGTCCAGGGCTGTATAGCTGTGTGTTGGATACGGTACTCTGACTGTAACCTAACTAAGGCACTTGTTTGGTCCAGGGCTGTATAGCTGTGTGTTGGATACGGTACTCTGACTGTAACCTAACTAAGGCACTTGTTTGGTCCAGGGCTGTATAGCTGTGTGTTGGATACGGTACTCTGACTGTAACCTAACTAAGGCACTTGTTTGGTCCAGGGCTGTATAGCTGTGTGTTGGATACGGTACTCTGACTGTAACCTAACTGAGGCACTTGTTTGGTCCAGGGCTGTATAGCTGTGTGTTGGATACGGTACTCTGACTGTAACCTAACTAAGGCACTTGTTTGGTCCAGGGCTGTATAGCTGTGTGTTGGATACGGTACTCTGACTGTAACCTAACTAAGGCACTTGTTTGGTCCAGGGCTGTATAGCTGTGTGTTGGATACGGTACTCTGACTGTAACCTAACTGAGGCACTTGTTTGGTCCAGGGCTGTATAGCTGTGTGTTGGATACGGTACTCTGACTGTAACCTAACTAAGGCACTTGTTTGGTCCAGGGCTGTATAGCTGTGTGTTGGATACGGTACTCTGACTGTAACCTAACTAAGGCACTTGTTTGGTCCAGGGCTGTATAGCTGTGTGTTGGATACGGTACTCTGACTGTAACCTAACTAAGGCACTTGTTTGGTCCAGGGCTGTATAGCTGTGTGTTGGATACGGTACTCTGACTGTAACCTAACTAAGGCACTTGTTTGGTCCAGGGCTGTATAGCTGTGTGTTGGATACGGTACTCTGACTGTAACCTAACTGAGGCACTTGTTTGGTCCAGGGCTGTATAGCTGTGTGTTGGATACGGTACTCTGACTGTAACCTAACTAAGGCACTTGTTTGGTCCAGGGCTGTATAGCTGTGTGTTGGATACGGTACTCTGACTGTAACCTAACTAAGGCACTTGTTTGGTCCAGGGCTGTATAGCTGTGTGTTGGATACGGTACTCTGACTGTAACCTAACTAAGGCACTTGTTTGGTCCAGGGCTGTATAGCTGTGTGTTGGATACGGTACTCTGACTAACCTGAATGACCTCAGCAGGTCTTTGGTTTTGTCCGGCCCTCTCCAGGTAATGTGTCCCATGGGGTGGACCAATCACAGACAGCTAGTATATTACTCTGACACTCCTTCTATTAAGCTGCTGGACGGGACCCTGTGTAACCTCTGAACCTTGACCTCTGCTCCCTTAAAGCATCTCTTTAGACACGGCGGGCCTGGATAAACACAGCCGATAAATGAGAACAGGTTTTTGGGGTAGTGGGGGTGATGTGTCCGTGCCACGAGATACATGCTGGGTTTGCTGTTACCATCGGTTGGTTGGGAGAACTCTCTAACTCTCCTCTAACCCTCTGTCTCCTTTTCCAAACTCTCTCTCTCTCTCCTTTTCCAAACTCTCTCTCTCTCCTTTTCCAAACACTCTCTCTCTCCTTTTCCAAACTCTCTCTCTCTCCTTTTCCAAACCCTGTCTCTCTCTCCTTGCCCTTGTTTCATTGTGTCTCTCTGAAAGAGGGATTGATTTTATGTTCGATTTAAACCATTTCCCATCCTCTCTTAAGTGCACCAATGGTGCTTTTTGGTAGAAAAAGCGAATCAATATTTGACCCTCCAAATATCATTTGACATGTGTATTTGGTGAAGGCTTGATAAGTCTCTTAGTAGCTGACATCTGTCATGGATTGATCCCAGTGCCTTCAGTCTTATTTTCCTATTCATATGTATGCTATTAATATTCATGTGTTAAGTAATGTTTATGCTATTCATACCATCTGTCCAAACACACCCGTCATCATCTGGTTTATTGTTAATTACCACTATATTGTCATTTCAATAATGATTTACAACTTCATCTTTATGACATCGCTATGAGACATGACATCGCTATGAGACATGACATCGCTATGAGACATGACATCGCTATGAGACATGACATCGCTATGAGACATGACATCGCTATGAGACATGACATCGCTATGAGACATGACATCGCTATGAGACATGACATCGCTATGAGACATGACATCGCTATGAGACATGACATCGCTATGAGACATGACATCGCTATGAGACATGACATCGCTATGAGACATGACATCGCTATGAGACATGACATCGCTATGAGACATGACATCGCTATGAGACATGACATCGCTATGAGACATGACATCGCTATGAGACATGACATCGCTATGAGACATGACATCGCTATGAGACATGACATTGCTGATTTTCCTTTTTTCTCCATTCTTCTCTTCATCTACCTGCTGTTTCTCCAACCTACTCTTCATCTACCTGCTGTTTCTCCAACCTACTCTTCATCTACCTGCTGTTTCTCCATTCTTCTCTTCATCTACCTGCTGTTTCTCCATCCTCTGACCTAACTAATCAGGAATGAGTTGGGATGATGTATGGCGTCTAGTTTGTGTGAAGTTCATGAACAAGGAATGATTCCACTCACGTTTAGGAATGTGTGATTATGCGATATGGAGCGTTTTTAACGTCCTCATTTGGAGCAGCAGTGTTTAATCAGATTGATGAGGTTATTCAATCTCCAGGTCTGGCAGGACTACTTGACTAAGTTACATAAATAGCTGCGTCTCCGTAAGCCCGAGCACACTCGCTTCTGGGTTTGTAGATTGCCCAAAAAGTTAGAGAGCGCCTCCTACGTTGACAAGTCTCCGCGCACGCCGTGGGAACGATGACCCCGCGGTCAAAGTTATTCTTAGTCTCCCGTCACGTCGCCACATCCGCCATGATATTAATAGACATGAATCCATCTGTGTGGCTCTGGTGACGTTCTGTCAACCCAGGTGTCTGTGATCAAGGTGCTTTGTGTTTGTTTAGCTGGAGTGTGACAGGGCAACTGACGGGCAGGTTGATGCAGATCTGGGTGAGGCTGTGGAGCTCAGATGCTGAGGTGGCCTTGGCTGACTGGATCTGTTTATACACACCAAGTCCTGTCTCTCTGTGGTGCAGCTGGGACTCAATATGTTTATACACACCAAGTCCTGTCTCTCTGTGGTGCAGCTGGGACTCAATATGTTTATACACACCAAGTCCTGTCTCTCTGTGGTGCAGCTGGGACTCAATATGTTTATACATACTTAGTCCTGTCGAGTTAATACCCAGATTGTCCCAACTATTAGAATAAGAGACCCTATTTTCTCTCCCTGCGTCTTTACTCTCTCTGTCTCCCTCCCTCCATCTCTCCCTCTCTCTCCCTCCCCCTCTCTCTTCCTCTACCTCCCTCCCTCCCTCCATCCCTCCATCTCTCCCTCTCTCTCCCTCCCCATCTCTCCCTCTTTCTCTCTGTAACACAGTAGACGTGTTCTGTATGGGTTCAGGCATTCTACTGCATCTGCACATTTTCATTGAGTGGTTGGCTGCATTCAGAGGCTTTCTGAAGCCAAGCGTGTTGTTTCTACCTCTGTCATTATGCAGAGCTTTTGCCTTGACCCAAGACACTGCTGAGAAAAGGCATGTGGCCTGATGGGAAAGTGAGTTCTTCCATGTCAGCCTGCTGCGCTAATGCGATGAAGTGTAATTTGCATAGCCCAGTGTTGTCATGAAAGCCGTTTCACTAGCTATCAGCTGTCTGTCACAGCAGAGGTACTCACATGAGCATGGGTTGTCTCTGTTTACCATGGACCCAATATTATCATCACCATACTTAGTACTGATACTTAGCATGGACCTAATATTATAGTATTATAGTAGTTAATATTGACTACTAACCAGCTACTGTTAGCTACTTCACTGTAAACTACTATCCTGTTACTGTTGGCTACTTCACTGTAAACTACTATCCTGTTACTGTTGGCTCCTTCACTGTAAACTACTAACCAGCTACTGTTAGCTCCTTCACTGTAAACTACTATCCTGTTACTGTTGGCTACTTCACTGTAAACTACTATCCTGTTACTGTCAGCTCCTTCACTGTAAACTACTATCCTGTTACTGTTGGCTACTTCACTGTAAACTACTATCCTGTTACTGTTGGCTACTTCACTGTAAACTACTATCCTGTTACTGTTGGCTACTTCACTGTAAACTACTATCCTGTTACTGTCAGCTACTTCACTGTAAACTACTATCCTGTTACTGTTGGCTACTTCACTGTAAACTACTATCCTGTTACTGTCAGCTACTTCACTGTAAACTACTATCCTGTTACTGTCAGCTACTTCACTGTAAACTACTATCCTGTTACTGTTGGCTACTTCACTGTAAACTACTATCCTGTTACTGTTAGCTACTTCACTGTAAACTACTATCCTGTTGCTGTTGGCTACTTCACTGTAAACTACTATCCTGTTACTGTTGGCTACTTCACTGTAAACTACTATCCTGTTACTGTCAGCTACTTCACTGTAAACTACTATCCTGTTACTGTCAGCTACTTCACTGTAAACTACTATCCTGTTACTGTTGGCTACTTCACTGTAAACTACTATCCTGTTACTGTCAGCTACTTCACTGTAAACTACTATCCTGTTACTGTTGGCTACTTCACTGTAAACTACTATCCTGTTACTGTCAGCTACTTCACTGTAAACTACTATCCTGTTACTGTTAGCTCCTTCACTGTAAACTACTATCCTGTTACTGTTGGCTACTTCACTGTAAACTACTATCCTGTTACTGTCAGCTACTTCACTGTAAACTACTATCCTGTTACTGTCAGCTACTTCACTGTAAACTACTATCCTGTTGCTGTTGGCTACTTCATTGTAAACTACTATCCTGTTGCTGTTGGCTACTTCACTGTAAACTACTATCCTGTTACTGTTGGCTACTTCACTGTAAACTACTATCCTGTTACTGTTGGCTACTTCACTGTAAACTACTATCCTGTTACTGTTGGCTACTTCACTGTAAACTACTATCCTGTTACTGTTGGCTACTTCACTGTAAACTACTATCCTGTTACTGTCAGCTACTTCACTGTAAACTACTATCCTGTTACTGTTGGCTACTTCACTGTAAACTACTATCCTGTTACTGTTGGCTACTTCACTGTAAACTACTATCCTGTTACTGTTGGCTACTTCACTGTAAACTACTATCCTGTTACTGTCGGCTACTTCACTGTAAACTACTATCCTGTTACTGTCAGCTACTTCACTGTAAACTACTATCCTGTTACTGTTAGCTACTTCACTGTAAACTACTATCCTGTTACTGTTGGCTACTTCACTGTAAACTACTATCCTGTTACTGTTGGCTACTTCACTGTAAACTACTATCCTGTTACTGTTAGCTACTTCACTGTAAACTACTATCCTGTTGCTGTTGGCTACTTCACTGTAAACTACTATCCTGTTACTGTTGGCTACTTCACTGTAAACTACTATCCTGTTACTGTCAGCTACTTCACTGTAAACTACTATCCTGTTACTGTTAGCTACTTCACTGTAAACTACTATCCTGTTACTGTTGGCTACTTCACTGTAAACTACTATCCTGTTACTGTTGGCTACTTCACTGTAAAACTATCCTGTTATCCTGTTACTGTTAGCTACTTCACTGTAAACTACTATCCTGTTACTGTTAGCTACTTCACTGTAAACTAAACTACTATCCTGTTACTGTTACTGTAAACTACTATCCACTGTAAACTACTATCCTGTTACTGTTAGCTACTTCACTGTAAACTACTATCCTGTTACTGTTAGCTACTTCACTGTAAACTACTACTGCTACTTCACTGTAAACTACTATCCTGTTACTGTTGGCTACTTCACTGTAAAACTATCCTGTTACTACTGCTACCACTGTAAACTTATCCTGTTACTGTTAGCTACTTCACTGTAAACTACTATCCTGTTACTGTTGGCTACTTCACTGTAAACTACTATCCTGTTACTGTTGGCTACTTCACTGTAAACTACTATCCTGTTACTGTAAACTCATCCTGTTACTCAGCTTCACTGTAAACTACTATCCTGTTACTGTTGGCTACTTCACTGTAAACTACTATCCTGTTACTGTCAGCTACTTCACTGTAAACTACTATCCTGTTACTGTCAGCTACTTCACTGTAAACTACTACCCTGTTACTGTTAGCTACTTCACTGTAAACTACTATCCTGTTACTGTTGGCTACTTCACTGTAAACTACTATCCTGTTACTGTCAGCTACTTCACTGTAAACTACTATCCTGTTACTGTTGGCTATTTCACTGTAAACTACTATCCTGTTACTGTTGGCTACTTCACTGTAAACTACTATCCTGTTACTGTTAGCTACTTCACTGTAAACTACTATCCTGATACTGTTGGCTACTTCACTGTAAACTACTATCCTGTTACTGTCAGCTACTTCACTGTAAACTACTATCCTGTTACTGTTGGCTACTTCACTGTAAACTACTATCCTGTTACTGTCAGCTACTTCACTGTAAACTACTATCCTGTTACTGTCAGCTACTTCACTGTAAACTACTATCCTGTTACTGTTGGCTACTTCACTGTAAACTACTATCCTGTTACTGTTGGCTACTTCACTGTAAACTACTATCCTGTTACTGTTGGCTACTTCACTGTAAACTACTATCCTGTTACTGTTGGCTACTTCACTGTAAACTACTATCCTGTTACTGTTAGCTCCTTCACTGTAAACTACTATCCTGTTACTGTTAGCTACTTCACTGTAAACTACTATCCTGTTACTGTTAGCTACTTCACTGTAAACTACTATCCTGTTACTGTTAGCTACTTCACTGTAAACTACTATCCTGTTACTGTTAGCTACTTCACTGTAAACTACTATCCTGTTACTGTTAGCTACTTCACTGTAAACTACTATCCTGTTACTGTCAGCTACTTCACTGTAAACTACTATCCTGTTGCTGTTGGCTACTTCACTGTAAACTACTATCCTGTTACTGTTAGCTACTTCACTGTAAACTACTATCCTGTTACTGTTGGCTACTTCACTGTAAACTACTATCCTGTTACTGTTAGCTACTTCACTGTAAACTACTATCCTGTTACTGTCAGCTACTTCACTGTAAACTACTATCCTGTTACTGTTAGCTACTTCACTGTAAACTACTAAGTATCATGTACATATTTCTATGCATTATTATAACAGGCTGTGGGTATAACAGCATGCTATAACTGTTATAAGCCCTTTAGTTCCACCTCATTATTATAACTTTTTTCATTGTATCACATATTATTGCCTGTGTTTAACAGCGCCCCTCCTGTGTGTGTGTGTGTGTGTGTTCTCCTCCAGACACTCCTCTGTTGGTGAGGAGCAGCAGTGATTCTGCCCTGAGTCCCCCGGTGGAGACATCACACCGCGCCCATCCCCAGCATCCCAACTCCAGGCCCCCTGCACCCCTGATGGTAGGAAGTAGTTCCACGCAGAAGCGTTCTCTACCTTTGTCCACCGCTCCAACATGCTTCTCTAAAACACCCTGGTAATTGACCACGTCCCTGTGTGTGGGTATAACAGCATGTTATAACTGGTCCATTATTAGTACACCTCCAGGTGTGGGTATAACAGCATGCTATAACTGGTCCATTATTAGTACACCTACAGGTGTGGGTATAACAGCATGCTATAACTGGTCCATTATTAGTACACCTACAGGTGTGGGTATAACAGCATGTTATAACTGGTCCATTATTAGTACACCTCCAGGTGTGGGTATAACAGCATGTTATAACTGGTCCATTATTAGTACACCTACAGGTGTGGGTATAACAGCATGTTATAACTGGTCCATTATTAGTACACCTACAGGTGTGGGTATAACAGCATGTTATAACTGGTCCATTATTAGTACACCTACAGGTGTGGGTATAACAGCATGCTATAACTGGTCCATTATTAGTACACCTACAGGTGTGGGTATAACAGCATGCTATAACTGGTCCATTATTAGTACACCTACAGGTGTGGGTATAACAGCATGTTATAACTGGTCCATTATTAGTACACCTCCAGGTGTGGGTATAACAGCATGTTATAACTGGTCCATTATTAGTACACCTCCAGGTGTGGGTATAACAGCATGCTATAACTGGTCCATTATTAGTACACCTACAGGTGTGGGTATAACAGCATGCTATAACTGGTCCATTATTAGTACACCTACAGGTGTGGGTATAACAGCATGTTATAACTGGTCCATTATTAGTACACCTCCAGGTGTGGGTATAACAGCATGCTATAACTGGTCCATTATTAGTACACCTACAGGTGTGGGTATAACAGCATGCTATAACTGGTCCATTATTAGTACACCTACAGGTGTGGGTATAACAGCATGCTATAACTGGTCCATTATTAGTACACCTCCAGGTGTGGGTATAACAGCATGTTATAACTGGTCCATTATTAGTACACCTCCAGGTGTGGGTATAACAGCATGTTATAACTGGTCCATTATTAGTACACCTACAGGTGTGGGTATAACAGCATGCTATAACTGGTCCATTATTAGTACACCTACAGGTGTGGGTATAACAGCACCCACCCAGACCCAGTCGACCAATTGACCGGTCTTTCTCTCTGTTGTTTTGGATTAGAAATAAGAAATAAACATTCCACAGGTGTCATGTGACCCCGTCTTTACTGTCCTCGTCAGTGTCGGGGTACTGGGTCAAACGTGAGCAGGGGGGTGGAGGTTTGGGCCTCAGATGTCAGTGTCTCCTATCCTGTCTGCATCCCAAATGGCCTCCATCTCATTTGGTGTGTTGCTTGTGTACACCTGGCCGTGTTGTCCTGGAGGAGTGCACTACACAGGGACAGTGTGGACATTTGGGAGTCTGGCCACAACGCCTCTCTTTCATTTGGACCCAGACTGTCAGTTCTGTAACATAGACTCATGCCTCAGATTCTCGTCTTTCTCCTGGGGTCAGAGTGCACACATCTGTTCCTGTGCTACCCTCCCTCCCCCTTTTCACCAGGCCCCCCACCACTCACCCCCTCACCCCCACCGCTCCACCATCCACCTACACCCGTCCTCCTGTGACCTCCTGTTCTCTAGCGTAACACTGAATGTTGGACTGTGTCAGTGTTCCAGAACCCCGGCAAAGCATTCCAACAGAACCCAAAGGCAGGGCCAGAACACCACGCCTCGTTCGTCTGTGTTGCTCAGCTTTTGGTTGTGTATTCATTAACCTGGAGATGTCCAGAGGTCATTATCTCCAGGCTGTCCCACACCTGCGCCTTCACAGTTCCCTACGTCGTCACATCTATCCTCCGTTGTCCACGCCTTCGTCATTCGCACCTCATCATCCATACATCAGCCCAACACACAGCCTCATATTAAAGTGCTTGATGGGATATAGAAGTGTATTTTCAGCAGCTGGTTTTGCCTGGGTTTCGCTGATGGTTTGTATAATGTTGTGCTGGAATAACCTCTAGTATTGCTGACTGATTGATTAGAGGGTTGTTGTGAGCAGACGAGCGTGCACGTGAAAACACAAAGTAACACACACATAAAGTCACACACTGGAAAATGTTTCAATGCTAGCTCATTTTTCTCACCTTCACAGTTGTTTGTAATTCCTGAGCATGTCTGTAGCTCATTACAACTCCACAGCAGGCTCAGGAGAGTTGAAGATCAGGGTGTGTCCTCTGATGCAGATCTTACAACTCCACAGCAGGCTCAGGAGAGTTGAAGATCAGGGTGTGTCCTCTGATGCAGATCTTACAACTCCACAGCAGGCTCAGGAGAGTTGAAGATCACAGCAGGATCTTACAACTCCACAGCAGGAGAGTTGAAGATCAGGTGTGTCCTCTGATGCAGATCTTACAACTCCACAGCAGGCTCAGGAGAGTTGAAGATCAGGGTGTGTCCTCTGATGCAGATCTTACAACTCCACAGCAGCCTCAGGAGAGTTGAAGATCAGGGTGTGTCCTCTGATGCAGATCTTACAACTCCACAGCAGGCTCAGGAGAGTTGAAGATCAGGGTGTGTCCTCTGATGCAGATCTTACAACTCCACAGCAGGCTCAGGAGAGTTGAAGATCAGGGTGTGTCCTCTGATGCAGATCTTACAACTCCACAGCAGGCTCAGGAGAGTTGAAGATCAGGGTGTGTCCTCTGATGCAGATCTTACAACTCCACAGCAGGCTCAGGAGAGTTGAAGATCAGGGTGTGTCCTCTGATGCAGATCCTACAACTCCACAGCAGGCTCAGGAGAGTTGAAGATCAGGGTGTGTCCTCTGATGCAGATCTTACAACTCCACAGCAACCTCTGGAGAGTTGAAGATCAGGGTGTGTCCTCTGATGCAGATCATACCGAGTCTTATCACAAAGCTCTACTTCCAGCAATATATCCTTATTCAGGGCAAAATGTGGCACAAGGTTAAGTAACATTTCCCCTAGATCAGAGCTCACTACATGCTTGTCAAGGCCTCTACAAACAAATAGGATTACTGTCAGATGTCCCCCTGTGTACAATGCAATACTCCAGTAATGTAGAACACAATACTCCTGTAATGTAGAACACAATACTGTGTGGAGAACACAATACTGTGTAGAACACAATACTGTGTAGAACACAATACTGTGTAGAACACAATACTCCTCTAATGTAGAACACAATACTCCTGTAATGTAGAACACAATACTCCTCTAATGTAGAACACAATACTCAATAATATGATATTTCTGTTTATTGTGTGTATATATGGGTAGTGGCTAGGTTATATTAACACGTTATTATTATATTTCTGTTTATTGTGTGTATATATGGGTAGTGGCTAGGTTATATTAACACGTTATTATTATATTTCTGTTTATTGTGTGTATATATGGGTAGTGGCTAGGTTATATTAACACATTATTATTATATTTCTGTTTATTGTGTGTATATATGGGTAGTGGCTAGGTTATATTAACACATTATTATTATATTTCTGTTTATTGTGTGTATATATGGGTAGTGGCTAGGTTATTAACACATTATTATTATATTTCTGTTTATTGTGTGTATATATGGGTAGTGGCTAGGTTATATTAACACATTATTATTATATTTCTGTTTATTGTGTGTATATATGGGTAGTGGCTAGGTTATTAACACATTATTATTATATTTCTGTTTATTGTGTGTATATATGGGTAGTGGCTAGGTTATATTAACACATTATTATTATATTTCTGTTTATTGTGTGTATATATGGGTAGTGGCTAGGTTATATTAACACATTATTATTATATTTCTGTTTATTGTGTGTATATATGGGTAGTGGCTAGGTTATATTAACACATTATTATTATATTTCTGTTTATTGTGTGTATATATGGGTAGTGGCTAGGTTATATTAACACGTTATTATTATATTTCTGTTTATTGTGTGTATATATGGGTAGTGGCTAGGTTATATTAACACATTATTATTATATTTCTGTTTATTGTGTGTATATATGGGTAGTGGCTAGGTTATATTAACACATTATTATTATATTTCTGTTTATTGTGTGTATATATGGGTAGTGGCTAGGTTATATTAACACGTTATTATGATATTTCTGTTTATTGTGTGTATATATGGGTAGTGGCTAGGTTATATTAACACATTATTATTATATTTCTGTTTATTGTGTGTATATATGGGTAGTGGCTAGGTTATATTAACACATTATTATTATATTTCTGTTTATTGTGTGTATATATGGGTAGTGGCTAGGTTATATTAACACGTTATTATTATATTTCTGTTTATTGTGTGTATATATGGGTAGTGGCTAGGTTATATTAACACATTATTATTATATTTCTGTTTATTGTGTGTATATATGGGTAGTGGCTAGGTTATATTAACACGTTATTATTATATTTCTGTTTATTGTGTGTATATATGGGTAGTGGCTAGGTTATATTAACACATTATTATTATATTTCTGTTTATTGTGTGTATATATGGGTAGTGGCTAGGTTATATTAACACATTATTATTATATTTCTGTTTATTGTGTGTATATATGGGTAGTGGCTAGGTTATATTATGTGTATATATGGGTAGTGGCTAGGTTATATTAACACATTATTATTATATTTCTGTTTATTGTGTGTATATATGGGTAGTGGCTAGGTTATATTAACACATTATTATTATATTTCTGTTTATTGTGTGTATATATGGGTAGTGGAGAGGTTATATTAACACATTATTATTATATTTCTGTTTATTGTGTGTATATATGGGTAGTGGCTAGGTTATATTAACACATTATTATTATATTTCTGTTTATTGTGTGTATATATGGGTAGTGGCTAGGTTATATTAACACATTATTATTATATTTCTGTTTATTGTGTGTATATATGGGTAGTGGCTAGGTTATATTAACACATTATTATTATATTTCTGTTTATTGTGTGTATATATGGGTAGTGGCTAGGTTATATTAACACGTTATTATTATATTTCTGTTTATTGTGTGTATATATGGGTAGTGGCTAGGTTATTAACACATTATTATTATATTTCTGTTTATTGTGTGTATATATGGGTAGTGGCTAGGTTATATTAACACATTATTATTATATTTCTGTTTATTGTGTGTATATATGGGTAGTGGCTAGGTTATATTAACACATTATTATTATATTTCTGTTTATTGTGTGTATATATGGGTAGTGGCTAGGTTATATTAACACATTATTATTATATTTCTGTTTATTGTGTGTATATATGGGTAGTGGCTAGGTTATTAACACATTATTATTATATTTCTGTTTATTGTGTGTATATATGGGTAGTGGCTAGGTTATATTAACACATTATTATTATATTTCTGTTTATTGTGTGTATATATGGGTAGT
The DNA here is from genome assembly GCA_029465975.1 of Dallia pectoralis. Taxonomy (NCBI): domain Eukaryota; kingdom Metazoa; phylum Chordata; class Actinopteri; order Esociformes; family Umbridae; genus Dallia; species Dallia pectoralis. The sequence goes on along the minus strand of CM055738.1, from coordinate 1,919,345 downwards.
GGCTAGGTTATATTAACACATTATTATTATATTTCTGTTTATTGTGTGTATATATGGGTAGTGGCTAGGTTATATTAACACATTATTATTATATTTCTGTTTATTGTGTGTATATATGGGTAGTGGCTAGGTTATATTAACACATTATTATTATATTTCTGTTTATTGTGTGTATATATGGGTAGTGGAGAGGTTATATTAACACATTATTATTATATTTCTGTTTATTGTGTGTATATATGGGTAGTGGCTAGGTTATATTAACACATTATTATTATATTTCTGTTTATTGTGTGTATATATGGGTAGTGGCTAGGTTATATTAACACGTTATTATTATATTTCTGTTTATTGTGTGTATATATGGGTAGTGGCTAGGTTATATTAACACGTTATTATTATATTTCTGTTTATTGTGTGTATATATGGGTAGTGGCTAGGTTATTAACACATTATTATTATATTTCTGTTTATTGTGTGTATATATGGGTAGTGGCTAGGTTATATTAACACATTATTAATCCCTCATGAACCAATTAGAGCCTGGGGTTGGTTGTGTCTTGTTTTTCTGGGTCTGAAGACTTGGACAGGTGATCTGCTCCCAGGTGGCTCAGCTGATCATGACACGTTCCTTCTCCAGGGCTCTGGGTTCGTTTCCCACTAAAGTGTGTTGAGGATTCAAGCACTTGCTACTTTACTCACAGACGTGTTGGAGTTTGGGTGAAGGGGTAGTCCCATGGACCGATCTAGTCTGTCTACTGGTCTGTCTATCCACATCATCTATCCACATCATCCTTGCATCTGACAGTACACATTGTCATCCACCTCATGGGATCAGACTGAATCCTGTGGTCTGTCACGCTCCTTTGAAATTATATTTAAAAGGATACAAGCGTTCCAATTAAAATGGTTCATGCTTAATCGAACAGCCTCTCTCTCACAAACCCCTAATTAACATTCGTTCTCTAACACTGTCTCTCTTAGCCACCCAGTGGGGGCAATTACACTGGCTGCTCCATTGATGAAGGAAGGCTCTACAACACACACACACACACACACACACTGACACACACACACACACACACACACACACACAGACACACACACACACACACACACACACACACACACATGGTGTGTGTTTCCAATACTCAACTGAGAACCTTGTGAACGTGTCAGGATGCGATGTTCCAGTCAGTTCTAGATGTGTGTGTGTGTGTCTGTGTGTGTGTGTCTGTGTGGGTGCGTGTCTGTGTGTGTGTGTGTGTGTGTCAGTGTGTGTGTGTGTGTGTGTCTGTGTGTGTGTGTGTGTGTGTGTGTCTAGTCAGAGCAGCAGTTCCCACCCTAAGCCTGTGCATCCTCACATGTTTTTACTGAGGTCATCACTGAACAAACATGCTTATCATTTCCTCCTCTCTCTCCTCCACTCCATCGAATTTCCTCCTCTCTCTCCTCCACTCCATCCCATTTCCTCCTCTCTCCTCCACTCCATCCCATTTCCTCCTCTCTCCTCCACTCCATCGAATTTCCTCCTCTCTCTCCTCCACTCCATCCCATTTCCTCCTCTCTCCTCCACTCCATCCCATTTCCTCCTCTCTCTCCTCCACTCCATCCCATTTCCTCCTCTCTCATCCACTCCATCCCATTTCCTCCTCTCTCCTCCACTCCATCGAATTTCCTCCTCTCTCTCCTCCACTCCATCCCATTTCCTCCTCTCTCTCCTCCACTCCATCCCATTTCCTCCTCTCTCTCCTCCACTCATCCCATTTCCTCCTCTCTCCTCCACTCCATCCCATTTCCTCCTCTCTCTCCTCCACTCCATCTCCTTTCTCACTCTCTCCTTTATCTTCAATCAATCAATCAAATGTTTTTTTATAAAGCCCTTTTTATAACAAAGTTGTCACAAAGTGCTTTTACAAACACCCAGTCTGAACCCGACAGAGCACACATCAACAAGTTGATACACAGCAGCTGGGAAAAACTCCCTGATGGGTCGAATATAGGAAGAAACCTAGAGAGGAACCAGGCTCTGGGGGGTGGCCAGTCCTCATCTGGCTGTGCTGAGTGAACTGATAGCTTAGTTTACTAATTCTGAAATTTATTTTTGAAGTTTTTCTTTCTGCCTGTCTGTCTTTCTGTCTGCCTGTCTGTCTTTCTGCCTGTCTGTCTGTCTGTCTTTCTGTCTGTCTGTCTGTCTTTCTGTCTGCCTGTCTGTCTTTCTGTCTGCCTGTCTGTCTTTCTGTCTGCCTGTCTGTCTGTCTGTCTTTCTGTCTGCCTGTCTGGCAGTATGTCAGCTTCCTGGGTTTGATCACTTTACTTGCTAATACTGATATAATCATCTTTTGGGTTAACATAAATACTTAACTATTCCCCCAACATTGTCAATCTGCTAATTAGTATTATTTGGCAGTGGTATAGAATGATTCAGCACCTCATCACTGTTTATTTTGGTGTTTTATGAAATAGAAACAGTAAAAGGCTTTTAAAGACTCAGCAAATTACTGTAAATAACTCCTATTCAGTGTGTGCAGGACAACTAGAAATGCAAAGGAACATTGCATCCAGATACTTATCATTTGAAGAACAAAATCTATCCTAACACAGGAATAATACACACGCGAATATGTATTTCAGGGAAATACAACCCAGTCCTGATAAAGCAGGGAATGTGGAGGTGTTTCTCTTGTTTCAGCTTCTGTTCCTGGTTGTAATGCAAATATAAAGCCATTCATTCACTCATTCCCCCCTCTCTTTATCACTGCCTGGTTCATTAGTTCTGACGGGAGATCTGTTTCCGTGGTCACAACATGTAAATGCATAATGACCCAGTATTACCGGGACTTCTGTTAATACTGCAACTCCATGTCTGAGGACTGACAACCATTTCTTAAATTATAGCTTGAACGGGTTTTTAAACTAGTACACTACATTTGACCATAGCCCGGAGCTTATCTAGTACACTACATTTGACCATAGCCCGGAGCTTATCTAGTACACTACATTTGACCATAGCCCGGGTCTGAAGTAGTGCACTACATTTGGCGTAGGTGTCAGTATGTGAGGCTCAGCATCATCTAATTTAGTTTATTTTTTTAAGGGCTAAATGGTTTACCATATGGTTACCATGGTTACCGCTGGTCTTAGACACTAGACTCTCCACTCTCTCCTTTTTATTTCTTTATTTCTCTCTTTCTCTGTATTTCTCACCCCTCTGTCTCTCTCTCTCTGCTCCTCTTACCATCTCTTTCTTTCTCTCTTTCTCTGTCTTTCTCACCCCTCTCTCTCTGCTCCTCTTGCCATCTCTTTACCTCTCTTGGTTCTCCCCCCATCCTCTCTGCATCTCTCTCTCCAGTCGTCGTGGTGACAGCTAACCCTGTCTCCCTCCCAGTTCAGTCCTTCACAGCGTGTGTCTAATAACTGCCGGCGAGTACGTAATGAAGGGTTACAGCACTAATGCTCCGAGTGCTGCCTAGACTGAAGTGCCATATATTCCTGGGTTCAAACACATTTCAGCATCTTTCCGATCCAGCAGGGGGTTTGTTTCACCGTGTCTGGACCCACAAATGGGAATGGTCCGGTCAAATCAGCTAGTCCGTGGAGCCAGGGCGGCCCACTGGAGCTCAGATGAACAACTCAAAATGATTGTGAACCGTGTTTGAACCCATGTGTGGCGAAGTGGCCACCTGATTCTCGCAGTTTAGACTTGCAGCACGGAAGAGAGAAGGAAAGACAGCGTTTGTTTGCATCCCAAATGACAGCCTATTCTCTATTCAGGCCTGATCTGAAGTAGGGCACTAGCTAGGCAGTAAGGGCCGTGTTTGGGCCCAACTTCAGGGTGCCACGCTGTAGAGTGAAGTGAAGAAAACCTCTCCAGCTGGTCCTGGATTGGAGTAATGGGACTGCTGAGTAAGTGGACTGGGTGATTGTCCAGATTGTCACTTGGCCTTTTAGAGAATTAACTGAATGAAGCCCTATTTCATCTCTATTTCACTCCTCTTCTCGTCCTCCAACTCTCACTCCGGCAATCTCTCCATCTCTTCTCACTGAGGTCCCATGACGTGAATAAGTACCATCACAGTTTGAAAAACTGTTTAGAACTTCCTAAACTACTTGGAAGAGTTGTCATGAGCAAATTCTCCCTGTGCAGCGATGGCAGCTTTGCAGATGGTTCTAGCTGCCAGTTTGTCCAGATACTCGGGTGACATTTCACCCCACACTTCCAGCAGCACTTGCCATAGATGTGGCTAGTGCCTTAGATGTGGCTAGTGCCTTAGATGTGGCTAGTGCCTTAGATGTGGCTAGCGCCATAGACGTGGCTAGCGCCATAGACGTGGCTAGCGCCATAGACGTGGCTAGCCCCATAGACGTGGCTAGCGCCATAGACGTGGCTAGCGCCATAGACGTGGCTAGCGCCATAGACGTGGCTAGCCCCATAGACGTGGCTAGCGCCATAGACTTTTTTTTAGGCTTTTGTCTCACATACATTATCTGTCTTAATAACTACAAACATCTATTAGTTTGTCTGCAATACTTTTTTTCATCCTGGACTTGTAATGTCCTGGTCATACTTTGTGACCTGTTTGACATTTTGGTGAATAAATGCACCAGATTCTTTCCATAAGACCAAAACATTTTTAAATGTCAAACTTTTGTCTCCCACTGTGGGACTACATCTATTCATCCAGTATCGGTTATATCAGTTTAGTAGCTCCTTAAGCATCTAGGGGTTGACTAGTGTATAAAACACCAGGATGTTGATGTCTCTCCACAGTGGTTGGTCTCAGTATTTATCATTTTTGCCCCAGGCCCTGTGTGCCAGTAGCAAACCTGCTATCTAAGGTGTGTTGGAGGCTGCTTGACATATCTGTTTATTTATCTAATTCTGTTCCTGCAGCACCTGAGGTCGTTAGCCCCCCTCTCCGACCCCACGGGAGCTGTCAGCCTCCTGGCCATGCTAATTGAAGTGGGAGTATTTACCGCTACAGCCCTCTGGGCTTAATACAAGAAAACAACAGTTATTATTCATGTAGCCGTTGTTCCATGGCCCCAGTGCAGTCCCGCCTGTTGGGACGGGTCCCCGTGGGGGAGGCGCCTGTCCTCTGTTTAGTGTGCCACGTTGACCAGGAGCAGAGCAACTGGATGCACTATAGTGGAGAAGTAGTGAACCATCTGGGGTATCTGGGGCAGTTGGTGTAGAGGTGGGGGCAGTTGGTGTAGAGGTGGGGGCAGTTGGTGTAGAGGTGGGGGCAGTTGGTGTAGAGGTGGGGGCAGTTGGTGTAGAGGTGGGGGCAGTTGGTGTAGAGGTGGGGGCAGTTGGTGTAGAGGTGGGGGCAGTTGGTGTAGAGGTGGGGGCAGTCGTTGTAGAGGTGGGGGCAGTTGGTGTAGAGGTGGGGGCAGTGGGTGTAGAGGTGGGGGGGGTTGGTGTAGAGGTGGGGGCAGTAGGTGTAGAGGTGGGGGCAGTTGGTGTATAGGTGGGGGCAGTTGGTGTAGAGGTGGGGGCAGTTGGTGTAGAGGTGGGGGCAGTTGGTGTAGAGGTGGGGGCAGTAGGTGTAGAGATGGGGGCAGTTGGTGTATAGGTGGGGGCAGTTGGTGTAGAGGTGGGGGCAGTTGCTGTAGAGGTGGGGGCAGTTGGTGTAGAGGTCGGGGCAGTTGGTGTAGAGGTGGGGGCAGTAGGTGTAGAGGTGGGGGCAGTAGGTGTAGAGGTGGGGGCAGTTGGTGTAGAGGTGGGGGCAGTTGGTGTAGAGGTGGGGGCAGTAGGTGTAGAGGTGGGGGCAGTTGGTGTAGAGGTGGGGGCAGTAGGTGTAGAGGTGGGGGCAGTTGGTGTAGGTCCAGTGATCCAGCCTCCTGGAAATACTCTAACCGCAGTTGTAAGGAACCTGATTTGTTTATATTTATTTAATTAATTATTAGTATCAGGTGTGTTAAATTAGGGTTGGAGAGAATGATTAACCTGAAACAGTGGTTAAGTATTAACTTGATATCATTCATTTTCATTCATGAAACGTAGTACATTATGATAACATGGTTATCTGGAGGAAATGTGAATTCCATCGCTCTTTGTGTTCTTCATTGGGATCAGTCTGTGGTGTGATCAGAAGTGTGATAATGAAAGCACAGGCCTGGCTGTGACCACAGCAGACACACATCAATAAGACAGCAAACACACACACACATGTTTCCTGTCCGTACAGTTCCTGCTCTAATGTCTTTGTGCTTCAGACCGATGGCCTTTTGACATGTCATCGATCACAGCGGTCAGTACAGGAGACATTAGTCAAATGAAGCTGGGAGCCCATGTCCCCAATGGAGCCCTATTCCCTACTGTGTGCACTCCCCAAGACCAGGGCTCTGCAGAAGAGAGGACGCCATAGGGGATGCAGGACGTGTGTTCAGTTTATCATTCTCCCAGCATGCATCGGTATACCAGAAAACACTTAGCAGATTAGTTATTGTCTAATTAGGAGGGACACTAACTGCGTATATGGCGGATTGTGCAATAATTTGATTTGACTAAATGAATAGCTGACTCTGAGGTTCATTTATTATCATCTTTTTTAAACACGCAGGCATATCTGTCTTCTTTTAAATGATGTTCTCAGAATGACAGAAAGGCTTTTAGGTTAAAAGGGACAAAAATTTCCATCTGGACAAAAAGTTGATTAGTTATCAGCACTGTATAAACACAGCCAATAATGAGGTTCACAGACAGCCAGTGTAAAGGTTTACAGACAGCCAGTGTAAAGGTTTACTGACAGCCAGTGTAAAGGTTTACACACAGCCAGTGTAAAGGTTTACAGACAGCCAGTGTAAAGGTTTACAGACAGCCAGTGTAAAGGTTTACAGACAGCCAGTGTAAAGGTTTACAGACAGCCAATGTAAAGGTTTACTGACAGCCAGTGTAAAGGGTTACAGACAGCCAGTGTAAAGGTTTACAGACAGCCAGTGTAAAGGTTTACAGACAGCCAGTGTAAAGGACTACAGACAGCCAGTGTAATAACTGGTTCTTTGTTTAGTGCACTAAACAAAAGTTCCTGATGGCTTCTAGTATTCACGGGCTGTACAGGTCCGATGGTCCGTGGGATGGGTTTACAGGCTATTATAGGGTTAATGTAACATTCAGATATTAACCAGGCCCATAGAGTTACAGGCTATTATAGGGTTAATGTAACATGCAGATATTAACCAGGCCCATAGAGTTACAGGCTATTATAGGGTTAATGTAACATGCAGGTATTAACCAGGCCCATAGAGTTACAGGCTATTATAGGGTTAATGTAACATGCAGATATTAACCAGGCCCATAGATTTACAGGCTATTATAGGGTTAATGTAACATGCAGATATTAACCAGGCCCATAGAGTTACAGGCTATTATAGGGTTAATGTAACATGCAGATATTAACCAGGCCCATAGAGTTACAGGCTATTATAGGGTTAATGTAACATGCAGATATTAACCAGGCCCATAGAGTTACAGGCTATTATAGGGTTAATGTAACATGCAGATATTAACCAGGCCCATAGAGTTACAGGCTATTATAGGGTTAATGTAACATGCATGTATTAACCAGGCCCATAGAGTTACAGGCTATTATAGGGTTAATGTAACATGCAGATATTAACCAGGCCCATAGAGTTACAGGCTATTATAGGGTTAATGTAACATGCAGATATTAACCAGGCCCATAGAGTTACAGGCTAATATAGGGTTAATGTAACATGCAGATATTAACCAGGCCCATAGAGTTACAGGCTATTATAGGGTTAATGTAACATGCAGATATTAACCAGGCCCATAGAGTTACAGGCTATTATAGGGTCAATGTAACATGCAGGTATTAACCAGCCCCATAGAGTTACAGGCTATTAAAGGGTTAATGTAAGATGCAGATATTAACCAGGCCCATAGAGTTACAGGCTATTATAGGGTTAATGTAACATGCAGGTATTAACCAGGCCCATAGAGTTACAGGCTATTATAGGGTTAATGTAACATGCAGGTATTAACCAGGCCCATAGAGTTACAGGCTATTATAGGGTTAATGTAACATGCAGATATTAACCAGGGCCATAGAGTTACAGGCTATTATAGGGTTAATGTAACATGCAGATATTAACCAGGCCCATAGAGTTACAGGCTATTATAGGGTTAATGTAACATGCAGATATTAACCAGGGCCATAGAGTTACAGGCTATTATAGGGTTAATGTAACATGCAGATATTAACCAGGCCCATAGAGTTACAGGCTATTATAGGGTTAATGTAACATGCAGATATTAACCAGGCCCATAGAGTTACAGGCTATTATAGGGTTAATGTAACATGCAGATATTAACCAGGCCCATAGAGTTACAGGCTATTATAGGGTTAATGTAACATGCAGATATTAACCAGGCCCATAGAGTTACAGGCTATTATAGGGTTAATGTAACATGCAGATATTAATCAGGCCCATAGAGTTACAGGCTATTATAGGGTTAATGTAACATGCAGATATTAACCAGGGCCATAGAGTTACAGGCTATTATAGGGTTAATGTAACATGCAGGTATTAACCAGGCCCATAGAGTTACAGGCTATTATAGGGTTAATGGAACATGCAGGTATTAACCAGGCCCATAGAGTTGAGGGTTTGACAGTAGTAAAAGTAACAGGGTTCTGTGGTTTGGTCTGACAGGTGGTGTTGGTACTGTGATGGGGTCAGAGGTCAAACCGACAGTACATTAGGCTGCTTCCTGGTCACTGTGATCTAGAGTATACAGGCTGTCACTCTCCCAGTGCTATTTGATCCACTCAATCACACACATGTGGACAGCCTGTTGTTTAAACACACACACACACCTCACATTAATCCAATTATGGTTTGCATGTCATTCAATAGAACCCAGAGATAATTAATTGGCCTTCTGCCTTCTCTTCTTTTTTGGTTCTTCCCCCCACGGAACCTCTGGTACCTCCCGATCTGATATTCTGGCTCCTCCCCCAGATGATCCTCTGGCTCCTCCCTAGCTGATCATCTGGCTCCTCCTGCAGCTGATCCTCTGGCTGCGTTGCTCAGTGTTGCTCTAGAATGTTTTATTGTGGTCTAAGATGGTCTAGGATGGGGTGGCGTGGTCTAGGATGGTCTAAGATGGTCTAGGATGGGGTGGCGTGGTCTAGGATGGTCTAAGATGGTCTAGGATGGGGTGGCGTGGTCTAGGATGGTCTAAGATGGTCTAGCATGGGGTGGCATGGTCTAGGATGGTCTAAGATGGTCTAGCATCGGGGGCGTGGTCTAAGATGGTCTAGGATGGGGTGGCATGGTCTAGGATGGTCAAAGATGGTCTAGCATCGGGGGGCGTGGTCTAAGATGTTCTACGATGTGGTGGCATGGTCTAGGATGGTCAAAGATGGTCTAGCATCGGGGGCGTGGTCTAAGATGTTCTACGATGTGGTGGCATGGTCTAGGATGGTCAAAGATGGTCTAGCATCGGGGGGCGTGGTCTAGGATGGTTTACACTACAAAATGGTTTTATGAAGTTCAAGGTGGTTTTGGAACACCATTTTTTCCTCTAGACGTTCTAAGTGTGATGGTGGTAGAGAGTCCTGTCTCACATGATGGAGAATACAAGCCTGACACTAGTATCATTATGGGTTAAAGGTCATGTTTCACATCAATGACCTGGGAACAATTGGGGTAAACAGCCTTGCTCAAGGACAGAACGGTGTTTGGGACCAGCGATCTTTCCTTTACCGGCCCAATGCATTTCACCACTATGCTATCGTGCCCTAACCCTATGGAGTTGGCCATGTTGAGACCACTGTCCAATTGACTCGTCTGTTCTGGTCTCACCACAGGGACTGGGACTGGAGCCCACAGCCAAACCTACAGAGGACGTCTCTATGCTGAACACCAACTTCCTGAGGTAATTGTGTGATGAAAGCATGGTTCTACTGGGGGGTTTAATACCCATATAACATGGTTCTACTGGGGGCTTTAATACCCTTATAACATGGTTCTACTGGGGGGTTTAATACCCATATAACATGGTTCTACTGGGGGGTTTAATACCCATATAACATGGTTCTACTGGGGGGTTTAATACCCTTATAACATGGTTCTACTGGGGGGTTTAATACCCATATAACATGGTTCTACTGGGGGGTTTAGTACCCATATAACATGAAAACCTTCCTCAAATGGTGAACACAACCAAGTACTTTCACTTTGTACTTTTACAAGTGTGTGTTCTGTGATGGTGGTGTGTGTTCTGTGATGGTGGTGTGTGTTCTGTGATGGTGGTGTGTGTTCTGTGATGGTGGTGTGTGTTCTGTGACGGTCGTGTGTGTTCTGTGATGGTGGTGTGTGTTCTGTGACGGTGGTGTGTGTTCTGTGATGGTGGTGTGTGTTCTGTGAATGTTGGTGTGTGTTCTGTGAATGTTGGTGTGTGTTCTGTGAATGCTGGTGTGTTTTCTGTGAATGCTGGTGTGTGTTCTGTGAATGCTGGTGTGTGTTCTGTGATGCGGGTGTGTGTTCTGTGATGTGGTGTGTGTTCTGTGAATGTGGTGTGTGTTCTGTGAATGCTGGTGTGTGTTCTGTGATGGTGGTGTGTGTTCTGTGATGGTGGTGTGTGTTCTGTGAATGTTGGTGTGTGTTCTGTGGTGTGTGTTCTGTGAATGCTGGTGTGTGTTCTGTGAATGCTGGTGTGTGTTCTGTGAATGAATGTGGTGTGTGTTCTGTGAATGCTGGTGTGTGTTCTGTGAATGCTGGTGTGTGTTCTGTGAATGCTGGTGTGTGTTCTGTGAATGCTGGTGTGTGTTCTGTGAATGCTGGTGTGTGTTCTGTGAATGCTGGTGTGTGTTCTGTGAATGCTGGTGTGTGTTCTGTGAATGCTGGTGTGTGTTCTGTGAATGCTGGTGTGTGTTCTGTGAATGCTGGTGTGTGTTCTGTGAATGTTGGTGTGTGTTCTGTGAATGCTGGTGTGTGTTCTGTGAATGTTGGTGTGTGTTCTGTGAATGCTGGTGTGTGTTCTGTGAATGCTGGTGTGTGTTCTGTGATGGTGTGTGTTCTGTGAATGTTGGTGTGTGTTCTGTGATGGTGGTGTGTGTTCTGTGAATGTTGGTGTGTGTTCTGTGAATGCTGGTGTGTGTTCTGTGAATGCTGGTGTGTGTTCTGTGAATGCTGGTGTGTGTTCTGTGAATGCTGGTGTGTGTTCTGTGAATGTTGGTGTGTGTTCTGTGAATGCTGGTGTGTGTTCTGTGAATGCTGGTGTGTGTTCTGTGATGGTCGTGTGTGTTCTGTGAATGCTGGTGTGTGTTCTGTGATGGTCGTGTGTGTTCTGTGAATGCTGGTGTGTGTTCTGTGATGGTCGTGTGTGTTCTGTGAATGCTGGTGTGTGTTCTGTGATGGTCGTGTGTGTTCTGTGAATGCTGGTGTTGACACTGACAGGCTATTGCACATTGAAGCTGTGTATGCATGTGTGTAGCGTTTATGCAGTACATGTATGTGTGTGTGTGTGCGTTCCTGCGTGCGCACATTGCTCTGTGTGTTTCGCTGCGTGTGCTTGTGTTCTATTTTTTCTCCCACGTCATTAAAATCTAAACATTGTAATTCTTTTCATGCTCTGGTCTCTATTGAAAAGATCAAGGCTGTGGTGAACTTAGCATATCAAATGATAAATCATTAAGAAACGGGGTTAACGACATACAACAAACTAGCATTAATCAACTGTACTAATGAGCCTGACAGGGAATAGGAGAAGTCCCAGATGACTTGACTTGGTGTTAGAGGAGTTTAAACCAGACTGGACTTGACTTGGTGGTAGAGTAGTTTAAACCAGACTAAGTATTTATGTTTATACACCACATATATAGGTTATATATATAAGTATTTATGTTTATACACCACATATATAGGTTACATATATAAGTATTTATGTTTATACACCACATATATAGGTTACATATATAAGTATTTATGTTTATACACCACATATATAGGTTATATATATAAGTATTTATGTTTATACACCACATATATAGGTTATATATATAAGTATTTATGTTTATACACCACATATATAGGTTATATATATAAGTATTTATGTTTATACACCACATATATAGGTTACATATATAAGTATTTATGTTTATACACCACATATATAGGTTATATATATAAGTATTTATGTTTATACACCACATATATAGGTTATATATAAGTATTTATGTTTATACACCACATATATAGGTTATATATATAAGTATTTATGTTTATACACCACATATATAGGTTACATATATAAGTATTTATGTTTATACACCACATATATAGGTTACATATATAAGTATTTATGTTTATACACCACATATATAGGTTATATATATAAGTATTTATGTTTATACACCACATATATAGGTTATATATATAAGTATTTATGTTTATACACCACATATATAGGTTATATATAAGTATTTATGTTTATACACCACATATATAGGTTATATATAACTTATTTATGTTTATACACCACATATATAGGTTACATATATATAAGTATTTATGTTTATACACCACATATATAGGTTATATATATAAGTATTTATGTTTATACACCACATATATAGGTTATATATATAAGTATTTATGTTTATACACCACATATATAGGTTACATATATAAGTATTTATGTTTATACACCACATATATAGGTTATATATATAAGTATTTATGTTTATACACCACATATATAGGTTATATATATAAGTATTTATGTTTATACACCACATATATAGGTTACATATATAAGTATTTATGTTTATACACCACATATATAGGTTACATATATAAGTATTTATGTTTATACACCACATATATAGGTTATATATATAAGTATTTATGTTTATACACCACATATATAGGTTACATATATAAGTATTTATGTTTATACACCACATATATAGGTTACATATATAAGTATTTATGTTTATACACCACATATATAGGTTATATATATAAGTATTTATGTTTATACACCACATATATAGGTTATATATAAGTATTTATGTTTATACACCACATATATAGGTTATATATATAAGTATTTATGTTTATACACCACATATATAGGTTATATATATAAGTATTTATGTTTATACACCACATATATAGGTTATATATATAAGTATTTATGTTTATACACCACATATATAGGTTATATATATAAGTATTTATGTTTATACACCACATATATAGGTTATATATATAAGTATTTATGTTTATACACCACATATATAGGTTACATATATAAGTATTTATGTTTATACACCACATATATAGGTTATATATATAAGTATTTATGTTTATACACCACATATATAGGTTATATATATAAGTATTTATGTTTATACACCACATATATAGGTTATATATATAAGTATTTATGTTTATACACCACATATATAGGTTATATATATAAGTATTTATGTTTATACACCACATATATAGGTTATATATATAAGTATTTATGTTTATACACCACATATATAGGTTATATATATAAGTATTTATGTTTATACACCACATATATAGGTTATATATATAAGTATTTATGTTTATACACCACATATATAGGTTATATATATAAGTATTTATGTTTATACACCACATATATAGGTTACATATATAAGTATTTATGTTTATACACCACATATATAGGTTACATATATAAGTATTTATGTTTATACACCACATATATAGGTTACATATATAAGTATTTATGTTTATACACCACATATATAGGTTACATATATAAGTATTTATGTTTATACACCACATATATAGGTTACATATATAAGTATTTATGTTTATACACCACATATATAGGTTATATATATAAGTATTTATGTTTATACACCACATATATAGGTTATATATATAAGTATTTATGTTTATACACCACATATATAGGTTACATATATAAGTATTTATGTTTATACACCACATATATAGGTTATATATATAAGTATTTATGTTTATACACCACATATATAGGTTATATATATAAGTATTTATGTTTATACACCACATATATAGGTTACATATATAAGTATTTATGTTTATACACCACATATATAGGTTATATATATAAGTATTTATGTTTATACACCACATATATAGGTTATATATATAAGTATTTATGTTTATACACCACATATATAGGTTATATATATAAGTATTTATGTTTATACACCACATATATAGGTTATATATATAAGTATTTATGTTTATACACCACATATATAGGTTACATATATAAGTATTTATGTTTATACACCACATATATAGGTTACATATATATATTTATGTTTATTTATGTTTTATATTTATGTTTATACACCACATATATAGGTTACATATATAAGTATTTATGTTTATACACCACATATATAGGTTATATATATAAGTATTTATGTTTATACACCACATATATAGGTTATATATATAAGTATTTATGTTTATACACCACATATATAGGTTACATATATAAGTATTTATGTTTATACACCACATATATAGGTTACATATATAAGTATTTATGTTTATACACCACATATATAGGTTACATATATAAGTATTTATGTTTATACACCACATATATAGGTTACATATATAAGTATTTATGTTTATACACCACATATATAGGTTACATATATAAGTATTTATGTTTATACACCACATATATAGGTTATATATATAAGTATTTATGTTTATACACCACATATATAGGTTACATATATAAGTATTTATGTTTATACACCACATATATAGGTTACATATATAAGTATTTATGTTTATACACCACATATATAGGTTACATATATAAGTATTTATGTTTATACACCACATATATAGGTTACATATATAAGTATTTATGTTTATACACCACATATATAGGTTAAATATATAAGTATTTATGTTTATACACCACATATATAGGTTACATATATAAGTATTTATGTTTATACACCACATATATAGGTTATATATATAAGTATTTATGTTTATACACCACATATATAGGTTACATATATAAGTATTTATGTTTATACACCACATATATAGGTTATATATATAAGTATTTATGTTTATACACCACATATATAGGTTACATATATAAGTATTTATGTTTATACACCACATATATAGGTTATATATATAAGTATTTATGTTTATACACCACATATATAGGTTATATATATAAGTATTTATGTTTATACACCACATATATAGGTTACATATATAAGTATTTATGTTTATACACCACATATATAGGTTATATATATAAGTATTTATGTTTATACACCACATATATAGGTTACATATATAAGTATTTATGTTTATACACCACATATATAGGTTATATATATAAGTATTTATGTTTATACACCACATATATAGGTTACATATATAAGTATTTATGTTTATACACCACATATATAGGTTATATATATAAGTATTTATGTTTATACACCACATATATAGGTTACATATATAAGTATTTATGTTTATACACCACATATATAGGTTATATATATAAGTATTTATGTTTATACACCACATATATAGGTTACATATATAAGTATTTATGTTTATACACCACATATATAGGTTATATATATAAGTATTTATGTTTATACACCACATATATAGGTTATATATATAAGTATTTATGTTTATACACCACATATATAGGTTATATATATAAGTATTTATGTTTATACACCACATATATAGGTTACATATGTAAGTATTTATGTTTATACACCACATATATAGGTTATATATATAAGTATTTATGTTTATACACCACATATATAGGTTACATATATAAGTATTTATGTTTATACACCACATATATAGGTTATATATATAAGTATTTATGTTTATACACCACATATATAGGTTACATATATAAGTATTTATGTTTATACACCACATATATAGGTTATATATATAAGTATTTATGTTTATACACCACATATATAGGTTACATATATAAGTATTTATGTTTATACACCACATATATAGGTTATATATATAAGTATTTATGTTTATACACCACATATATAGGTTACATATATAAGTATTTATGTTTATACATTACACCTCACTAGACCCTTAGCAACATGCTGTAACCATGGAGCAAACATCAATGATATTATTTTCCCTCCTACACACACTGTCTCACTACACTGACAGACAGACAGACAGACAGGTGGCTAGCAATCTCTCTCACACACACACACACACACACTTCACACCCTTCACACACTTCTCTCCACAGAATTATAGATAAATGATGTAATGGTTTGTGCGGCTGGCCTGTGGTTAAACGATGCTTGAAATTGCCAAAAACTCTGAGATGAGCGTGAGAGCACGGCTATAAATATTGTAAAAGTAAGTCATCAGTTGAGCATGCAGGCCTTTTCCAAGCATCGCCACGGCAACATCACAATAACACCATAGATGGGCATGTAGACCACGCCCCAAATGGAGCCCTAGTGCTCTAGTTTAGACCAGGGCCCTTATTATAGGCTAAGTACACTACAGTATGTAGGTACACGACTGGGCATTTGGGACGCCAAGCAGTTGTTATAAGAACTCAGAGGTAGTGATCCTCTAGTAGAAGTGTAATGTCTGTGCCTCAGGTTATTGGCAGTATATAGTAATAGAAGAACATGCATGGGGTTATCTACAGGTTATGGGGAGGGAGATGTAGAGATATGTAGGGGGGAGATATGGAGAGGGGAGAAGGGGAGACATGGGAGAGAGAGAGGGGGAGGGAGGTAGGGAGTCGGAGAGAGGGAGGGAGAGAAAGGGAGATGGATGGAGGGAGAGGGAAGTAGGGATTGACGGACGGAGGAATAGCTCTCTATACCTTGGACTAGACATTACATTGTCCTCTCCTGTCTCATTTCATGGTGCAACACACACAAAGACACACACACACACACACAGACACACATACAGACACATGCTGTTATTTTTCTGGTTTGCCGACTGGGCCAGACTCACACACACAGCCCTCTGGGTAAAGTTGTTCCGTTCAGTCTGGAGACGGACCCCCATCATGACAATCAAGCCCTTCATAAAGACCACTGAGAGACAGACAAGCTTTAATACCAGATAAACCTGACTACTGAGAGACAGACAGGCTTTAATACCAGATAAACCTGACTACTGAGAGACAGACAGGCTTTAATACCAGATAAACCTGACTACTGAGAGACAGACAGGCTTTAATACCAGATAAACCTGACTACTGAGAGACAGACAGGCTTTAATACCAGATAAACCTGACTACTGAGAGACAGACAGGCTTTAATACCAGACCGTTCTGACTACTGAGAGACAGACAGGCTTTAATACCAGATAAACCTGACTACTGAGAGACAGACAGGCTTTAATACCAGATAAACCTGACTACTAAGAGACAGACAGGCTTTAATACCAGATAAACCTGACTACTGAGAGACAGACAGGCTTTAATACCAGATAAACCTGACTACTGAGAGACAGACAGGCTTTAATACCAGATAAACCTGACTACTGAGAGACAGACAGGCTTTAATACCAGATAAACCTGACTACTGAGAGACAGACAGGCTTTAATACCAGATAAACCTGACTACTGAGAGACAGACAGGCTTTAATACCAGACCGTTCTGACTACTGAGAGACAGACAGGCTTTAATACCAGATAAACCTGACTACTGAGAGACAGACAGGCTTTAATACCAGATAAACCTGACTACTGAGAGACAGACAGGCTTTAATACCAGATAAACCTGACTACTGAGAGACAGACAGGCTTTAATACCAGACCGTTCTGACTACTGAGAGACAGACAGGCTTTAATACCAGATAAACCTGACTACTGAGAGACAGACAGGCTTTAATACCAGATAAACCTGACTACTAAGAGACAGACAGGCTTTAATACCAGATAAACCTGACTACTGAGAGACAGACAGGCTTTAATACCAGATAAACCTGACTACTGAGAGACAGACAGGCTTTAATACCAGATAAACCTGACTACTGAGAGACAGACAGGCTTTAATACCAGATAAACCTGACTACTGAGAGACAGACAGGCTTTAATACCAGACCGTTCTGACTACTGAGAGACAGACAGGCTTTAATACCAGATAAACCTGACTACTGAGAGACAGACAGGCTTTAATACCAGATAAACCTGACTACTGAGAGACAGACAGGCTTTAATACCAGATAAACCTGACTACTGAGAGACAGACAGGCTTTAATACCAGACCGTTCTGACTACTGAGAGACAGACAGGCTTTAATACCAGATAAACCTGACTACTGAGAGACAGACAGGCTTTAATACCAGATAAACCTGACTACTAAGAGACAGACAGGCTTTAATACCAGATAAACCTGACTACTGAGAGACAGACAGGCTTTAATACCAGATAAACCTGACTACTGAGAGACAGACAGGCTTTAATACCAGATAAACCTGACTACTGAGAGACAGACAGGCTTTAATACCAGATAAACCTGACTACTGAGAGACAGACAGGCTTTAATACCAGATAAACCTGACTACTGAGAGACAGACAGGCTTTAATACCAGATAAACCTGACTACTGAGAGACAGACAGGCTTTAATACCAGACCGTTCTGACTACTGAGAGACAGACAGGCTTTAATACCAGACCGTTCTGACTACTGAGAGACAGACAGGCTTTAATACCAGACCGTTCTGACTACTGAGAGACAGACAGGCTTTAATACCAGACCGTTCTGACCACTGAGAGACAGACAGGCTTTAATACCAGACCGTTCTGACCACTGAGAGACAGACAGGCTTTAATACCAGACCGTTCTGACCACTGAGAGACAGACAGGCTTTAATACCAGACCGTTCTGACTACTGAGAGA
This sequence comes from Dallia pectoralis, assembly GCA_029465975.1. Taxonomy (NCBI): domain Eukaryota; kingdom Metazoa; phylum Chordata; class Actinopteri; order Esociformes; family Umbridae; genus Dallia; species Dallia pectoralis. Next base: position 1,900,392 of record CM055738.1, on the reverse strand, counting down.
CAGACAGGCTTTAATACCAGACCGTTCTGACTACTGAGAGACAGACAGGCTTTAATACCAGATAAACCTGACTACTGAGAGACAGACAGGCTTTAATACCAGATGAACCTGACCACTGAGAGACAGACAGGCTTTAATACCAGACCGTTCTGACTACTGAGAGACAGACAGGCTTTAATACCAGACCGTTCTGACTACTGAGAGACAGACAGGCTTTAATACCAGATAAACCTGACTACTGAGAGACAGACAGGCTTTAATACCAGACCGTTCTGACTACTGAGAGACAGACAGGCTTTAATACCAGATAAACTTGACTACTGAGAGACAGACAGGCTTTAATACCAGACCGTTCTGACTACTGAGAGACAGACAGGCTTTAATACCAGATAAACCTGACTACTGAGAGACAGACAGGCTTTAATACCAGACCGTTCTGACTACTGAGAGACAGACAGGCTTTAATACCAGATAAACTTGACTACTGAGAGACAGACAGGCTTTAATACCAGACCGTTCTGACTACTGAGAGACAGACAGGCTTTAATACCAGATAAACTTGACTACTGAGAGACAGACAGGCTTTAATACCAGACCGTTCTGACCACTGAGAGACAGACAGGCTTTAATACCAGACCGTTCTGACCACTGAGAGACAGACAGGCTTTAATACCAGACCGTTCTGACCACTGAGAGACAGACAGGCTTTAATACCAGACCGTTCTGACTACTGAGAGACAGACAGGCTTTAATACCAGATAAACTTGACTACTGAGAGACAGACAGGCTTTAATACCAGATAAACTTGACTACTGAGAGACAGACAGGCTTTAATACCAGACCGTTCTGACTACTGAGAGACAGACAGGCTTTAATACCAGATAAACTTGACTACTGAGAGACAGACAGGCTTTAATACCAGACCGTTCTGACCACTGAGAGACAGACAGGCTTTAATACCAGACCGTTCTGACTACTGAGAGACAGACAGGCTTTAATACCAGATAAACCTGACTACTGAGAGACAGACAGGCTTTAATACCAGATAAACCTGACTACTAAGAGACAGACAGGATTTAATACCAGATAAACCTGACTACTGAGAGACAGACAGGATTTAATACCAGATATACCTCACTACTGAGAGACAGACAGGCTTTAATACCAGATAAACCTCACTACTGAGAGACAGACAGGCTTTAATACCAGATAAACCTGACTACTGAGAGACAGACAGGCTTTAATACCAGATAAACCTGACTACTGAGAGACAGACAGGCTTTAATACCAGATAAACCTGACTACTGAGAGACAGACAGGCTTTAATAACAGATAAACCTGACTACTGAGAGACAGACAGGCTTTAATACCAGATAAACCTGACTACTGAGAGACAGACAGGCTTTAATACCAGATAAACCTGACTACTGAGAGACAGACAGGCTTTAATACCAGATAAACCTGACTACTGAGAGACAGACAGGCTTTAATACCAGATAAACCTGACTACTGAGAGACAGACAGGCTTTAATACCAGATAAACCTGACTACTGAGAGACAGACATGCTTTAATACCAGATAAACCTGACTACTGAGAGACAGACAGGCTTTAATACCAGATAAACCTGACTACTGAGAGACAGACAGACTTTAATACCAGATGAACCTGACCACTGAGAGACAGACAGGCTTTAATACCAGATAAACCTGACCACTGAGAGACAGACAGGCTTTAATACCAGATAAACCTGACCACTGAGAGACAGACAGGCTTTAATACCAGATAAACCTGACTACTGAGAGACAAACAGGCTTTAATACCAGATAAACCTGACCACTGAGAGACAGACAGGCTTTAATACCAGATAAACCTGACTACTGAGAGACAGACAGGCTTTAATACCAGATAAACCTGACTACTGAGAGACAGACAGGCTTTAATACCAGATAAACCTGACTACTGAGAGACAGACAGGCTTTAATACCAGATAAACCTGACTACTGAGAGACAGACAGGCTTTAATACCGGATAAACCTGACTACTGAGAGACAGACATGCTTTAATACCAGATAAACCTGACTACTGAGAGACAGACAGGCTTTAATACCAGATAAACCTGACTACTGAGAGACAGACAGGCTTTAATACCAGATAAACCTGACTACTGAGAGACAGACAGGCTTTAATACCAGATAAACCTGACTACTGAGAGACAGACAGGCTTTAATACCGGATAAACCTCACTACTGAGAGACAGACAGGCTTTAATACCAGATAAACCTGACTACTGAGAGACAGACAGGCTTTAATACCAGATAAACCTGACTACTGAGAGACAGACAGGCTTTAATACCAGATAAACCTGACTACTGAGAGACAGACAGGCTTTAATACCAGATAAACCTGACTACTGAGAGACAGACAGGCTTTAATACCAGATGAACCTGACTACTGAGAGACAGACAGGCTTTAATACCAGATGAACCTGACCACTGAGAGATAGACAGGCTTTAATACCAGATAAACCTGACTACTGAGAGACAGACAGGCTTTAATACCAGATAAACCTGACTACTGAGAGACAGACAGGCTTTAATACCAGATAGAAGACAGACAATGTGACCAAGATAAAACCTATCGCAACCTTGAGCTAGAATGTTAGTAACATTTATCTCGTATTTTTCCTGGAATGTATTCTTCCATATTTATATATAACAGGTAAGCTCAAGGACTGCCTCTTCCAGACACTTTTTGCTATGTTGCTATCAGTTACATTCAGCTAAATATTTACACACTTTGCCACCTTGGCCTTTTTGGTTGAAACATTTCAGATGGAAATCTATCTCATACATTTTTATTACCAGGCAGCACTTTCCCATCCGTTGTAGACAGCAGGCGGTGTGTGTGTGTGTGTGTGTGTGTGTGTGTGTGTGTGTGTGTGTGTGTGTGTGTGTGTGTGTGTGTGTGTGTGTGTGTGTGTGTTACCTTTATTAACTAGCTTCAGGTATTATATCCACACTAACATTTACCTTTATTAACCAGCTTCAGGTATTATATCCACACTAACATTTACCTTTATTAACTAGATTCAGGTATTATATCCACACTATCATTTACCTTTATTAACCAGCTTCATGCATTATATCCACACTATCATTTACCTTTATTAACTAGCTTCAGGTATTATATCCACACTAACATTTACCTTTATTAACTAGCTTCAGGTATTATATCCACACTATCATTTACCTTTATTAACCAGCTTCAGGTATTATCTCCACACTAACATTTACCTTTATTAACTAGCTTCAGGTATTATATCCACACTAACATTTACCTTTATTAACTAGCTTCAGGTATTATATCCACACTATCATTTACCTTTATTAACTAGCTTCAGGTATTATATCCACACTAACATTTACCTTTATTAACTAGCTTCAGGTATTATATCCACACTAACATTTACCTTTATTAACCAGCTTCAGGTATTATATCCACACTAACATTTACCTTTATTAACTAGCTTCAGGTATTATATCCACACTATCATTTACCTTTATTAACTAGCTTCAGGTATTATATCCACACTAACATTTACCTTTATTAACTAGCTTCATGCATTATATCCACACTAACATTTACCTTTATTAACCAGCTTCAGGTATTATATCCACACTATCATTTACCTTTATTAACTAGCTTCAGGTATTATATCCACACTATCATTTACCTTTATTAACCAGCTTCAGGTATTATATCCACACTATCATTTACATTTATTAACTAGCTTCAGGTATTATATCCACACTATCATTTACCTTTATTAACTAGCTTCAGATATTATCTCCACACTAACATTTACCTTTATTAACTAGCTTCAGGTATTATATCCACACTAACATTTACCTTTATTAACCAGCTTCAGGTATTATATCCACACTAACATTTACCTTTATTAACTAGCTTCAGGTATTATATCCACACTATCATTTACCTTTATTAACCAGCTTCAGGTATTATATCCACACTATCATTTACCTTTATTAACTAGCTTCAGGTATTATATCCACACTATCATTTACCTTTATTAACCAGCTTCAGGTATTATATCCACACTATCATTTACCTTTATTAACCAGCTTCAGGTATTATATCCACACTATCATTTACCTTTATTAACTAGCTTCAGGTATTATATCCACACTATCATTTACCTTTATTAACCAGCTTCAGGTATTATATCCACACTATCATTTACATTTATTAACTAGCTTCAGGTATTATATCCACACTAACATTTACCTTTATTAACCAGCTTCAGGTATTATATCCACACTAACATTTACCTTTATTAACTAGCTTCAGGTATTATATCCACACTATCATTTACCTTTATTAACCAGCTTCAGGTATTATATCCACACTATCATTTACCTTTATTAACCAGCTTCATGCATTATATCCACACTAACATTTACCTTTATTAACCAGCTTCAGGTATTATATCCACACTATCATTTACCTTTATTAACCAGTTTCAGGTATTATATCCACACTAACATTTACCTTTATTAACTAGCTTCAGGTATTATTTCTGGCAGTAAACGGCACAAGCTCCCTCAACAGCTGCATAATTATAGTCATATAAAGAGGTGTATTGAACCAGTATTTAAATCCTCCTACAGTATTATTCAATAGAAGTGTCAAGGTCCCTTCTATACATGAACCTTCTGGCTTTCATCTATTCAGCCATTGAGATGAGGCACAACCAACCAGGAAGTGTTCATTTGCTTTGCTGCTATACATTGGTTTTGTTTGTTTCTGTACCTTGTAAAGCTCTCTTCCTCAGCTCTTTGATGATTGAGCTTTGAAAAGGGGAGAGAGTACAGCGGGATTTGAAAAGGGGAGAGAGTACAGCGGGATTTGAAAAGGGGAGAGAGTGATTTAGTAATGCACTTTCTGTTAGACGCCCTTCTCATTCCCTCTCTCGCTCTTGTTCCTCGCTCTCTGGTGTTGGTAGATAAGTCTGTAGATAAGGGCTACACCTGTGCTCACAGACAAGTCACCAGCAGCCTCCACCTGGAGCTCACTCTGACAACATCACAACATCACAGCCCCAGATGGAGGTGAGGGAGGTGGAGGTGGGAGAGGTGGAGGTGGGAGAGGTGGAGGTGAGAGAGGTGGAGGTGGAGGTGGAGGTGGGAGAGGTGGAGTTGGGAGAGGTGGAGTTGGGACAGGTGGAGGTGGAGGTGGAGGTGGGAGAGGTGGAGGTGGGAGAGGTGGAGGTGAGAGAGGTGGAGGTGGAGAGATGGAGGTGGGAGAGGTGGAGGTGGGAGAGAGATGGAGGTGAGAGAGATGGAGGTGGGAGAGATGGTGGAGGTGGGAGAGGTGGAGGTGGGAGAGGTGGAGGTGGGAGAGGTGGAGGTGGGAGAGGTGGAGGTGGGAGAGGTGGAGGTGGGAGAGGTGGAGGTGGGAGAGTGGAGGTGAGGGAGGTGGAGGTGGGGAGGTGGAGGTGGGGGTGGGGGAGGTGGGAGAGGTGGAGGTGGAGGTGGAGGTGGGAGAGGTGGAGGTGAGAGAGGTGGAGGTGAGGTGGAGGTGGGGGAGGTGGAGGTGGAGGTGGAGGTGGGAGGTGGAGGTGGGAGGTGGAGGTGGGAGGGGGAGGTGGGGAGGTGGAGGTTGGGAGGTGGAGGTGAGAGATGGAGGTGAGAGAGTGGAGGTGGAGAGGTGTGGAGGTGGGGGAGGTGGGGGAGGTGGAGGTGGAGGTGGGAGAGGTGGAGGTTGGAGAGGTGAAAGTGGAGGTGGGGAGGTGGGGAGGTGGGAGAGGTGGAGGTGAGAGAGGTGGAGGTGGGAGAGGTGGAGGTGGGAGAGATGGATGTGGGGGAGGTGGGAGAGGTGGAGGTGGGAGAGGTGGAGGTGGGAGAGGTGGAGGTGGGAGAGGTGGAGGTTGGAGAGATGGAGGTGAGAGAGATGGAGGTGAGAGAGATGGAGGTGAGAGAGATGGAGGTGGGAGAGGTGAAATTGGAGGTGGGGGAGGTGGAGGTGGGGGAGGTGGGAGAGGTGAGCGAGAGGTGGAGGTGAGAGAGGTGAGGGAGAGGGAGGTGGAGGTGAGGGAGAGGGAGGTGAGAGAGATAGAGGTGAGAGAGATGGAGACGAGAGAGATGGAGGTGGGAGAGATGGAGGTGGGAGAGGTGGAGGTGAGAGAGGTGGAGGTGAGAGAGGTGGAGGTGAGAGAGGTGGAGGTGAGAGAGGTGTGAGAGATGGATGTGAGAGAGAGGTGGAGGTGAGGGAGAGGGAGGTGAGAGAGGTGAGGGAGAGGGAGGTGGAGGTGAGAGGTGGAGGTGAGAGAGGTGGAGGTGAGAGGTGGAGGTGAGAGAGATGGAGGTGAGAGAGATGGAGGTGAGAGAGATGGAGGTGGGAGAGGTGGAGGTGGGAGGTGTTTTCAGTAATCCCATGGATGTGAGCAGAATGTGCCACGACACAAAAAGGAGATGGAAAAATATTTTTATAATATTATTATTCAAATAGGTAATATTTTTCAATACATTTATATCATACAATTAATTTAGAATATTAATTACATTTATATTATACAATGTATTTATATTATACAATGTATTTATATTATACAATTTATTTATATTATACAATTCATTTATAATATTCAATACATTTATTATATTCAATACATTTATTATATTCAATACATTTATATTATACAACACATTTATATTATATAATTAAAATATAAAATACAATTCATTTATATTATACAATTAATTTATTGTATTCAATATATTTATAGTATTCAATACATTGATATAATACATTTCATGTATCATATTCAATACATTTATATAATACATTTGATTTATAATATTTAATACATTTATAATATTCAATACATTTATATTATTTAATTAATTTATTGTTTTCAATTTATTTATATTATGCAATTCATTTATAGTATTCAATACATTTCTATTTTACAATTATTATTTTTTATATTATCCAATTAATTTATAGTATTCCAAGATTTATATTATATAATTCATTTATAAACTTCAATACATTTATATTATACAAGTCATTAATATTAGTGAATACAATATGTACAATATGTAGAGTGTTAAGTGGAGATGCCCTTACTAACCCCTAAAAACCTGTCTACAATGATTTTCTGTTACTGGAGGGTTATTTTCTAGAGAACTGGTCATATAAGAGACGTGATGAAACAGTTGACATGCATATAAAACCAGTGTTATGTGCCGGCTGGAGTTATGAACAGACTGAGTAACAGATACTAAAAGACACATTGTCTGTATGAGTAAACTGAGTAACAGATACTAACAGACACATTGTCTGTATGAGTAAACTGAGTAACAGATACTAAAAGACACATTGTCTGTATGAGTAAACTGAGTAACAGATACTAACAGACACATTGTCTGTATGAGTAAACTGAGTAACAGATACTAACAGACACATTGTCTGTATGAGTAAACTGAGTAACAGATACTAACAGACACAGTGTCTGTATGAGTAAACTGAGTAACAGATACTAACAGACACATTTTCTGTATGAGTAAACTGAGTAACAGATACTAACAGACACATTGTCTGTATGAGTAAACTGAGTAACAGATACTAACAGACACATTGTCTGTATGAGTAAACTGAGTAACAGATACTAACAGACACAGTGTCTGTATGAGTAAACTGAGTAACAGATACTAACAGACACATTTTCTGTATGAGTAAACTGAGTAACAGATACTAACAGACACATTGTCTGTATGAGTAAACTGAGTAACAGATACTAACAGACACATTGTCTGTATGAGTAAACTGACTGACAACAATAGCACACATAGTGTGGGTGGTTGAGTGAGAGGGGGTGGGACTGGGCTACGTCCCTGAAGGACATCATTTTGACTTTATCAGCACTGGAACTGTGTGTGTGTGTGTGTGTGTGTGTGTGTGCGTGTGCGTGTGCGTGTGCGTGTGCGTGTGTGTGTGTGTGAGATCAACAGCTCTGAACAAGAGAGCAGGTTGATACTGAGTAGCAGACTGTCTGAACACCAACACATCTGACAGCCATGAGAGTGTGAGTTTACCTCAGGACCTGCTGTTTAACTGCCTTCATAACCATTATGGTTCTCATGGTTTGTCTGTGATGTTTTCTGTCTGTGTCCTGTGGCTGTATATTCAGCCTGACCAAGATGGTGGAGATCTCAGGAGAACATGGTCCTCTGGGAATCCACGTGGTTCCTTATGTCTCCTCTCTCAGCGGACGGTGAGTACATCATCCCAATACTGTCCTCAGGTTGGTCTATAGTGTCCACTGAGTCTGTATACTGTCCTCAGGTTGGTCTATAGTGTCCACTGAGTCTGTATACTGTCCTCAGGTTGGTCTATATTGTCCACTGAGTCTGTATACTGTCCTCAGGTTGGTCTATAGTGTCCACTGAGTCTGTATACTGTCCTCAGGTTGGTCCATAGTGTCTACCGAGTCTGTATACTGTCCTCAGGTTGGTCCATAGTGTCCACTGAGTCTGTATATTTTCCTCATTATATATTTCTCTTTCCTTACTTTCTCAGTTTTTCTCATTTTATTGTGACGTAAGAAATCAATTTTGGCACTATTATTGTTTAACCTTTGAGAATGCATTATCTGAACATTGTAAGATATTATATTTGACCTATAGAAAAGTGCTCTGTATGAAGTTAACATGTTGTAAAGAAGTAGGTTCAGTAAAACGTTCAACATACGGTCAGTAAAACGTTCAGCACACGGTCAGTAAAACGTTCAGCACACGGTCAGTAAAACGTTCAGCATACGGTCAGTAAAACGTTCAGCATACGGTCAGTGAAACTTTAAGCTCACAGTCATCTCATCTCATCTTCAACCGCTTGTCCGGGGTCGGGTCGCGGGGGTAGCCGCTCTAGCAGGGGACCCCAAACTTCCCTTTCCTGGGCAACATTAGCCAGCTCTGATTGGGGAATCCTGAGGCGTTCCCAGGCCAGTGTGGAGATATAATCTCTCCACCTAGTCCTGGGTCTTCCCCGAGGTCTCCTCCCAGCTGGACGTGCCTGGAACACCTCTCTAGGGAGGCGCCCAGGTGGCATTCGTACAAGATGCCCGAACCACCTCAACTGGCTCCTTTCTACGCAAAGGAGCAGCGCCTCTACTCCGAGTTCCTCTCGGATGACTGAGCTTCTCACCCTATCCCTAAGGGAGAGGCCAGCCACCTTTCTGAGAAAACCCATTTCGGTCATGACCCAGCTTTCATGACCATAGGTGAGGGTAGGAACAAAGATTGACCGGTAGATCGAGAGCTTTGCCTTTCGGCTCAGCTCTCTTTTCGTCACAACGTTGCGGTGAAGCGAATGCAACACCGCCCCCGCTGCTCCGATCCTCCGACCAATCTCCCGCTCCATTGTTCCCTCACTCGCGAACAAGACCCCGAGGTACTTGAACTCCTTCACTTGGAGTAAGGACTCATTCCCTACCCGGAGTAGGCACTCCACCGGTTTCCTGCTGAGAGTCATGGCCTCAGATTTAGAGGTGCTAACCCTCATCCCAGCCGCTTCACACTCGGCTGCGAACCGATCCAGTGAGTGCTGAAGGTCTCCGACCGATGAGGCCATCAGGACCACATCATCCGCAAAAAGCAGTGATGTGACCATCAGCCCACCGAACGGGAACCCCTCCCCCCCATGACTACGCCTTGATATCCTGTCCATGAATATTACAAACAGGATTGGTGACAAAGCGCAGCCCTGGCGGAGGCCAACCCCCACCGGGAACGAATCCGACTTACTGCCGAGGACACGGACACAGCTCATGCTTTGAGCGTACAGAGATTGGATGGCCCTGAGAAGAGACGCCCTCACCCCATACTCCCGCAGCACCTCCCACACTCTCTGGTCCCCCTTTTTGAAGAGGGCAACCACCACCCCGGTCTGCCACTCCTCTGGCACTGTCCCAGACTTCCATGCAATGTTGAAGAGGCGTGTCAACCAAGACAGCCCTTCCCCACCAAAAGCTTTTAGCATTTATGGACGAATCTCATCAGTCCCTGGGGCTTTGCCACTGTGGAGTTGTTTACCTACCTCAGCGACTTCCCCCAGGGAAACTGACGATGACCCTCCATCAGCCTCCAGCTCTGCCTCTATACTAGAGGGCGTGTAGGTCGGATTCAGGAGCTCCTCAAAATGCTCTTTCCAGCGCCCGATCACATCATCAGTTGAGGTCAACAGTGTCCCATCCTTACTGTACACAGCTTGGATGGTTCCCCGTTTTCCCCTTCTGAGGTGCTGAACGGTTTTCCAGAAGCATTTTGGTGCCGACCGAAAGTCCTTCTCCATAGCTTCTCCAAACTTCTCCCACACCCGCTGCTTTGCCTCTGACACGGCAGCGGCTGCAGCCCTTCGGGCCTGTCGGTACCCTGCAACTGCCTCCGGAGTCCCCAGGGATAGCATATCCCTGAAGGCCTCCTTCTTCAGTCGGACAGCTTACCTGACCACCGTGGTCCACCACGGTGTTCTAGGGTTGCCACCCCTTGAGGCACCTAGGACCTTGAGACCACAGCTCACCGCCGCAGCTTCAGAAACAGAAGCTTTGAACATTGCCCACTCAGGTTCAATGCCACCAACTTCCACAGGTATACCTGAAAAGCTCTGCCGGAGGTGTGAGTTGAAGATCTTTCGGACAGGGGCCTCCTCCAGACGTTCCCAGTTCACCCGCACTACCCGTTTGGGCTTACCTGGTCTGTCCAAAGTCTTTCCCCACCCTCTGATCCAACTCACTACCAGATGGTGATCAGTTGACAGCTCTGCCCCTCTCTTCACCCGAGTGTCCAAAACATGCGGCCTTAGATCAGCCGATACGAACACAAAATCGATCATTGACCTTCGGCCTAGGGTGCTCTGGTACCATGTACACTTATGCGCCTCCTTATGTTCGAACATGGTGTTTGTTATAGACAATCCATGACTAGCACAGAAGTCCAATAACAAACGACCGCTCGGGTTTAGATCAGGGAGGCCGTTCCTCCCAATCACACCTCTCCAGGTGTCTCCATCGATGCCCACATGTGCGTTGAAGTCTCCCAGCAGAATGATGGAGTCCCCTACTGGAGCCCTATATAAGACTCCCTTTAGGGTCTCCAAGAAGGCTGAATACTCCGAACTGGTGTTTGGTGCATAAGCACAAACAACAGTCAGAGTTTTCCCCCCCACCACCCTTAGGCGTAGGGAGGCAACCCTCTCATCCACCGGGGTAAACTCCAACACCGCCGTGCTCAGACGTGGGCTCGTGAGTATCCCCACACCAGCCCGCCGCCTCTCACCCTGGGCAACTCCAGAGAAGAACAGAGTCCAACCCCTATCGAGGAGCTCACAGTCAGTAAAACGCAAAAAGTAGACCACCAGTAGACCACCAGTAGAGCTCTAGTAGACCGTCAGTAGACCTCCTGTAGACCGTCAGTAGACCACCAGTAGACCCTCAGTAGACCTCCAGTAGACCACCAGTAGAGCTCCAGTAGATCGTCAGTAGACCACCAGTAGACCCTCAGTAGACCTCCAGTAGACCACCAGTAGACCTCCTGTAGACCGTCAGTAGACTTCCTGTAGACCCTCAGTAGACCTCCTGTAGACCCTCAGTAGACCTCATGTAGACCGTCAGTAGACCTCCAGTAAATCATCAGTAGACCACCAGTAGACCTCCTGTAGACCGTCAGTAAACCACCAGTAAATCATTAGTAGACCGCCAGTAGACCCTCAGTAGACCTCCAGTAGACCCTCAGTAGACCACCAGTAGACCCTCAGTAGACCTCCAGTAGACCACCAGTAGACCCTCAGTAGACCGCCAGTAGACCACCAGTAGACCGTCAGTAGATCGCCCAGTGTTTCCACGTTATGTTGCTTGTTTCTTCAATCACTATTTATTTTATAGCCACATGAAGCAAACTTACGTCATGTTCCTACCAAGCTAACTTACAGTAGGTTCCTGCCAAGCGAACTTACAGTAGGTTCCTGCCAAGCTAACTTACAGTAGGTTCCTGCCAAGCCAAGCTAACTTACAGTAGGTTCCTGCCAAGCTAACTTACAGTAGGTTCCTGCCAAGCTAACTTACAGTAGGTTCCTGCCAAGCCAGTCTAACTTACAGTAGGTTCCTGCCAAGCTATCTTACAGTAGGTTCCTGCCAAACTAACATACAGTAGCTTCCTGCTAAGCTATCTTACAGTAGGTATGGAATCTGCAGTTTTCACTGTTCGCATAGCTTTTTAATGTTCGTTTATAGGATATGTTTTGCCTGCAGGTCTACATCTGTGTAAGGGTTTCCACAATGCCAGATTTTTTATAGTGTTATATTTTGGATGTTGGCCAATGTAATGAATGTAATTGGAAAATCATTTTCAGTGTGGACTGCTGATCTGTGCTTTGTTTGGAAGTGTTTATCATTTTGATAGATAAGGTTTAACAGACAGACGACCCTGATTGGCTTGGAATGCTCCCAGGACAGGCACACTGTGTCTTCTCATATACAGTATATATTTACAGTAGCCTGCCAAAACAAATATATATATATAATACAGTTGGCCTGTCATTAGTCATGTCGCCAGGAGTGTTATAAGCTTCAGCTCTAACTGACTGGAGGTGTTTATATGCTTCAGCTCCAACTGACTGGAGGTGTTTATATGCTTCAGCTCTAACTGACTGGATGTGTTTATATGCTTTAGCTCTAACTGACTGGAGGTGTTTATATGCTTCAGCTCTAACTGACTGGATGTGTTTATATGCTTTAGCTCTAACTGACTGGAGGTGTTTATATGCTTCAGCTCTGACTGACTTTAGGTGTTTATATGTTTCAGCTCTAACTGACTGGAGGTGTCTATTTGCTTCAGCTCTAACTGACTGGAGGTGTTTATATGCTTCAGCTCATTCTGACTGGAGGTGTTTCTATGCTTCAGCTCTATCTGACTGGAGGTGTTTATAAGCTTCAGCTCTAACTGACTGGAGGTGTTTATATGCTTCAGCTCTAACTGACTGTAGGTGTTTATATGCTTCAGCTATAACTGACTGGATGTGTCTATATGCTTCAGCTCTAACTGACTGGAGGTGTTTATGTTCTTCAGCTCTAACTGACTGGAGGTGTTTATATGCTTCAACTCTAACTGACTTGAGGCGTCTATATGCTTCAGCTCTAACTGACTGCTTCAGCTCTAACTGACTGGATGTGTCTATATGCTTCAGCTCTAACTGACTGGAGGTGTTTATGTTCTTCAGCTCTAACTGACTTGAGGTGTTTATATGCTTCAGCTCTATCTGACTTGAGGTGTTTATATGCTTCAGCTCTAACTGACTGTAGGTGTTTATATGCTTCAGCTCTAACTGACTGGATGTGTCTATATGCTTCAGCTCTAACTGACTGGAGGTGTTTATGTTCTTCAGCTCTAACTGCTTCAACTCTAACTGACAGCGTCTATATCTCAGCTCTAACTGACTTGAGGTGTTTATATGCTTCAGCTCTAACTGACTGGAGGTGTTTATATGCTTCAGCTCTAACTGACTGGATGTGTCTATATGCTTCAGCTCTAACTGACTGGATGTGTTTATATGCTTCAGCTCTAACTGACTGGAGGTGTTTATGCTTCAGCTCTAACTGACTGGATGTGTTTATATGCTTCAGCTCTAACTGACTGGATGTGTTTATATGCTTCAGCTCTAACTGACTGGATGTGTTTTTATGCTTCAGCTCTAACTGACTGGATGTGTTTATATGCTTCAGCTCTAACTGACTGGATGTGTTTTTATGCTTCAGCACTAACTGACTGGATGTGTTTATATGCTTCAGCTCTAACTGACTGTAGGTGTTTATATGCTTCAGCTCTAACTGACTGGATGTGTCTATATGCTTCAGCTCTAACTGACTGGAGGTGTTTATGTTCTTCAGCTCTAACTGACTGGAGGTGTTTATATGCTTCAACTCTAACTGACTTGAGGCGTCTATATGCTTCAGCTCTAACTGACTGGATGTGTTTATATGCTTCAGCTCTAACTGACTGGATGTGTCTATATGCTTCAGCTCTAACTGACTGGATGTGTTTATAAGCTTCAGCTCTAACTGACTGGATGTGTTTTTATGCTTCAGCTCTAACTGACTGGATGTGTTTATAAGTTTCAGCTCTAACTGACTTGAATTTATTTATAACTCATCCGTTTAGTTGATTAATATTTAAAGTTCTGCATAATTAAGGGTGTGTCTAGCGGATTCCCGCATTACCGGATGCCTGCATTTTCATAAATAGCGTAACATTTATTAACACTGACTATATTTGGAAGTATTTTTTGACATGTCCTCAAAGATATGTGTAAGAAATTAGCCTATAATTACTCAGTAAACAGCATCTAGGCTCCTCAGCTCCATCCACGTACCGCCTCTTTGACCATTTTCGTTTATCCGGGAGTGACGCGCTGCCAAGATGGCGACGGTCGGCTACGCCCACTTTAGGCTTAAAAAACGGTCTTCAGAAACCTACGGGTGACGTCACGGATACTACGTCCATATCTTTATACAGTCTATGGCTCTAACTGACTGGAGGTCCAGCTTGTCTGGTGTTGATTATTGTCCTCTGCTAACTAGTAGTCAGAATTTCTCATACATTCATATCCGTGGTTGACACAATGTGACCACAAAACCTCAGAAACGTAGTTTTAATTTAATCAGTAAAAACGTCATGTTCTGAACAGTTTCCTGATAAAGTGACCCTCTGCTTTGTCCTGTCTGTGTGTTATTATGTCTGCTGTCATGGTAACGCTGTCCTGGTCTTTAGCCATGCTGTCCAAACTTAATGTTGACATTCAATAAATAGCTTTATCCCTGCTCTTCTGTCTGGCGTCTCGTAGACATATCTGATACGCTCACTGATACGCTCACTGCTGTCCACAATAACAGGCCATTACTTTCAGCCCGTATTCCCATGGAAACATCTGACTGACTGACTGCCATAGTGATGGTCACAGAGAGGTGAACGGACATGCCAAACTCACCCTGGATGATTTGGTGTGGATGATAAGCCTTCATCCTACCCAAGCCACAGAGAAAGACTGACTGAGGAGAGACAGACTGACTGAGGAGAGACAGACTGACTGACTGTGGAGAGACAGACTGACTGACTGAGGGGAGACAGACTGACTGACTGAGGAGAGACAGACTGACTGACTGAGGAGAGACAGACTGACTGACTGATGAGAGACAGACTGACTGACTGACTGAGGAGAGACAGACTGACTGACTGGCTGAGGAGAGACAGACTGACTGACTGAGGAGAGACATACTGACTGAGGAGAGACATACTGACTGACTGAGGAGAGACAGACTGACTGACTGAGGAGAGACAGACTGACTGACTGAGGAGAGACAGACTGACTGACTGAGGAGAGACCGACTGACTGACTGAGGAGAGACAGACTGACTGACTGAGGAGAGACAGACTGACTGACTGACTGAGGAGAGACAGACTGACTGACTGAGGAGAGACAGACTGACTGACTGACTGAGGAGAGACAGACTGACTGACTGACTGAGGAGAGACAGACTGACTGACTGACTGAGGAGAGACAGACTGACTGACTGTGGAGAGACAGACTGACTGACTGAGGGGAGACAGACTGACTGACTGAGGAGAGACAGACTGACTGACTGAGGAGAGACAGACTGACTGACTGATGAGAGACAGACTGACTGACTGACTGAGGAGAGACAGACTGACTGACTGAGGAGAGACATACTGACTGAGGAGAGACATGACTGACTGACTGAGGAGAGACAGACTGACTGACTGAGGAGAGACAGACTGACTGACTGCGGAGAGACAGACTGACTGACTGAGGAGAGACCGACTGACTGACTGAGGAGAGACAGACTGACTGACTGAGGAGAGACAGACTGACTGACTGAGGAGAGACAGACTGACTGACTGAGGAGAGACAGACTGACTGACTGAGGAGAGACAGACTGACTGACTGAGGAGAGACAGACTGACTGACTGAGGAGAGACAGACTGACTGACTGAGGAGAGACAGACTGACTGACTGAGGAGAGACAGACTGACTGACTGAGGAGAGAAAGGTTTTTTTTATCAGAGTTTTTCTATCTCTATAGTCAATAGTCATTTTGTTCCTCTGGCATTTTATCTTTTCTTTCATTTTCTTTTCTTTTAGTCACTTTATTTTTTGTTTTGTCCTGTTCTGCTATCAGCCAACCCTTCTTGGATGGTTTGTCTGTTGCTTTTTTGCAGCTTTTGTTATGATGTTTGGATGTTTGGTCGATAACCTGTGGAAATGATTTCTCTCTTTGCTCCATTATGTTACACTCTGTGGTCTAATGTGACTGAGTGTCCTCGTGTGATTCCTCACTGTTCTCCCTCCCCCCTCTCCATCTCTCTCCCCCCTCTCCATCTCTCTCCCCCCTCTCCATCTCTCTCTCCCCTTCTCCATCTCTCACCCCTCTCCATCTCTCCCCCCTCTACAGTTCTCTGGGCCTGCACATCCGTGGTGTGGAGGAGAACAGTCGCTCCAAGAGAGAGGGCATCTTCCAGGACGATGAGTGCATTGTTCAAATCAATGAGACTGAGTTATTGGACAAATCCTTTACCCAGTAAGTAGCCGCTCTTTGATGGGATGTGCATTCCTTTGTCTGGCTGTACGGCTGGTTGTCTGGCTGGTTGTCTGGCCGAATGGCTGTCTGGCTGGCTGTACGGCTGGCTGGCTGGTTGTCTGGCTGTATGGCTGGTTGTCTGGCTGGTTGTACGGCTGTCTGGCTGGCTGTCTGGCTGTACGGCTGTCTGGCTGGTTGTCTGGCTGTATGGCTGTACAGCTGTACGGCTGTCTGGCTGTACGGCTGTCTGGCTGTATGGTTGTCTGGCTGTATGGCTGTCTGGCTGGTTGTCTGGCTGTATGGCTGTATGGTTGTCTGGCTAGTTGTCTGGCTGTACGGCTGTATGGCTGTCTGGCTGGTAGTCCCCATTAGAAGCCTGTTGAATAAAACGCCCTTGTTGTAGAAGTCCCCATTAGAAGCCTGTTGAATAAAACACCCTTGTTGCAGAAGTCCCCATTAGAAGCATGTTGAATAAAACGCCCTTGTTGCAGAAGTCCCCATTAGAAGCATGTTGAATAAAACGCCCTTGTTGCAGAAGTCCCCATTAGAAGCATGTTGAATAAAACGCCCTTGTTGCAGAAGTCCCCATTAGAAGCATGTTGAATAAAACGCCCTTGTTGCAGAAGTCCCCATTAGAAGCATGTTGAATAAAACGCCCTTGTTGCAGAAGTCCCCATTAGAAGCATGTTGAATAAAACGCCCTTGTTGCAGAAGTCCCCATTAGAAGCATGTTGAATAAAACGCCCTTGTTGCAGAGGTCCCCATTAGAAGCCTGTTGAATAAGACAAAGCAATCAAAAACTATTTCAGGAGAATGACACCTAGTCAACGATCTTAGTCCAGGGTAATATTTCTATGGTATGACTCAGATGGATCTGTGAGTTTATAAGGGAATTATAATTCTTGGTAAATGAGTTAAAGAGATTGCCGTGTCAGGTGTAATCAGACCAGCTCATTGCTCATCTGACTAATCACCAGGAGGAATAAGGTTAATATCATTTAGTGTAATCATCTATCAGATTATAATGACATTAAACCTTGTTGTTCACCTTCCAGATGACTGTATCCGTTCATATGGTATTTCTCCAGTAATACTTTCTATTATCCGCCAGATCCATACAGTAACTTGAGAGCTGTACCAGTAAACACAATGTGTATGCAATTGTTTAGTCGACATACAAGTTAAAAAAAGATACAACGTTCTGAATGCAGATCTGGTGTCAGTGTGCTGTCAGTGTGCTGTCAGTGTGCTGTCAGTGTGCTGTCAGTGTGTTGTCAGTGTGTTGTCAGTGTGTTATCAGAGTGCTGTCGGTATGTTTATCAGTGTGTTGTCAGTGTGTTGTCAGTGTGTTATCGGTGTGCTTTCGGTGTGCTGTCGGTGTGCTATCAGTGTGTTTATCAGTGTGTTATTGGTGTGCTTTCGGTGTGCTGTCGGTGTGTTTATCAGTGTGTTGTCAGTGTGTTGTCAGTGTGTTGTCAGTGTGTTGTCAGTGTGTTTATCAGTGTGTTATCAGTGTGTTATCAGTGTGTTATTAGTGTGTTGTCAGTCTGTTGTCAGTGTGTTTATCAGTGTGTTTATCAGTGTGTTATTAGTGTGTTGTCAGTGTGTTGTCAGTCTGTTGTCAGTGTGTTGTCAGTGTGTTGTCAGTCTGTTGTCAGTGTGTTGTCAGTGTGTTGTCAGTGTGTTGTCAGTGTGTTTATCAGTGTGTTTATCAGTGTGTTATTAGTGTGTTGTCAGTGTGTTGTCAGTGTGTTGTCAGTGTGTTGTCAGTGTGTTTATCAGTGTGTTATTAGTGTGTTGTCAGTGTGTTGTCAGTTTCTGATGCACCACTTTAGTATATAGCAAATAGAACGCCATTTGTGACTGAGCGTAATTAATTTATTTTCCCATAGGTCACAGGAAGTGTTCCGCCACGCTATGCGGTCCCCTGTGGTACGTCTGGAAGTAGTTCCTGTCTTCAACAGGGAGAGGTACGAGAAGAGTCTGATTGGTCAGTTCTTTAACCAATCCGACAGCCCCAAAGCACTTTCCAAGACCCACCCCAAGGAGCTTCCACCAATCAAAGGCAAACCCTCGTTCAAACCTTCTGACATGGGTGAGGACAGCAGCAACCTTGAGACTCGACCTATGGGCTCGACCCAGCCGGTGCCCGTCAGCCTATCCCCTGTCTCTAAGGTGAAGAGTGACAGCCCTCATCTGAAGGGTTCCGCCCACTCCACCCTGATGGGCTTCACTGGCAAGAAGGGAGGGAAGAAACTGAAGATTGACCTGAAGAAAGGTGAGATATACGTGATGAGACAGGAGGTGAGACAGGAGGTGAGGAGTAAAGGAGGAGGTGAGACATACGTGATGAGACAGGAGGTGAGGAGTAAAGGAGGAGGTGAGACATACGTGATGAGACAGGAGGTGAGACAGGAGGTGTGGAGTAAAGGAGGATGTGAGACATACGTGATGAGACAGGAGGTGAGGAGTAAAGGAGGAGGTGAGACATACGTGATGAGACAGGAGGTGAGGAGTAAAGGAGGAGGTGAGACATACGTGATGAGACAGGAGGTGAGACAGGAGGTGTGGAGTAAAGGAGGAGGTGAGACATACGTGATGAGACAGGAGGTGAGGAGTAAAGGAGGAGGTGAGGAGTAAAGGAGGAGGTGAGACATACGTGATGAGACAGGAGGTGAGGAGTAAAGGAGGAGGTGAGGAGTAAAGGAGGAGGTGAGACATACGTGATGAGACAGGAGGTGTGGAATAAAGGAGGAGGTGATACATACGTGATGAGACAGGAGGTGTGGAGTAAAGGAGGAGGTGAGACATCCGTGATGAGACAGGAGGTGAGACAGGAGGTGTGGAGTAAAGGAGGAGGTGAGACATACGTGATGAGACAGGAGGTGAGGAGTAAAGGAGGAGGTGAGGAGGTGAGGAGTAAAGGAGGAGGTGAGACATACGTGATGAGACAGGAGGTGAGGAGTAAAGGAGGAGGTGAGGAGTAAAGGAGGAGGTGAGACATACGTGATGAGACAGGAGGTGTGGAATAAAGGAGGAGGTGATACATACGTGATGAGACAGGAGGTGTGGAGTAAAGGAGGAGGTGAGACATACGTGATGAGACAGGAGGTGTGGAGTAAAGGAGGAGGTGAGACAGAGGGGGTGAACCAGTAATAAGTAAGAAGAAGGGGGTGAGGTGTGGGTGTAGATAATATGAGTATAGGAGTAGGTGTGGGTGTAGATAATATGAGTATAGGAGTAGGTGTGGGTGTAGACAATATGAGTATAGGAGTAGGTGTGGGTGTAGATAATATGAGTATAGGAGTAGGACGGGTGTAGATAATATGAGTATAGGAGTAGGTGTGGGTGTAGATAATATCAGTATAGGAGTAGGTGTGGGTGTAGATAATATCAGTATAGGAGTAGGTGTGGGTGTAGATAATATGAGTATAGGAGTAGGTGTGGGTGTAGACAATATGAGTATAGGAGTAGGTGTGGGTGTAGATAATATGAGTATAGGAGTAGGTGTGGGTGTAGATAATATGAGTATAGGAGTAGGTGTGGGTGTAGACAATATGAGTATAGGAGTAGGTGTGGGTGTGTGAGATAATATGAGATATAGGAGTATAGGTGTGTGGGTGTAGATAATATGAGTATAGGAGTAGGTGTGGGTGTAGATAATATGAGTATAGGAGTAGGTGTGGGTGTAGATAATATGAGTATAGGAGTAGGTGTGGGTCTGGATAATATTAGTATAGGAGTAGGTGTGGGTGTAGATAATATGAGTATAGGAGTAGGTGTGGGTGTAGATAATATGAGTATAGGAGTAGGTGTGGGTGTGGATAATATGAGTATAGGAGTAGGTGTGGGTGTAGATAATATTAGTATAGGAGTAGGTGTGGGTGTAGACAATATGAGTATAGGAGTAGGTGTGGGTGTAGACAATATGAGTATAGGAGTAGGTGTGGGTGTAGATAATATGAGTATAGGAGTAGGTGTGGGTGTGGATAATGTGAGTATAGGAGTAGGTGTGGGTGTAGATAATATGAGTATAGGAGTAGGTGTGGGTGTAGATAATATGAGTATAGGAGTAGGTGTGGGTGTAGATAATATGAGTATAGGAGTAGGTGTGGGTGTAGATAATATGAGTATAGGAGTAGGTGTGGGTGTAGACAATATGAGTATAGGAGTAGGTGTGGGTGTAGATAATATGAGTATAGGAGTAGGTGTGGGTGTAGACAATATGAGTATAGGAGTAGGTGTGGGTGTAGACAATATGAGTATAGGAGTAGGTGTAGATAATATGAGTATAGGAGTAGGTGTGGGTGTAGATAATGTGAGTATAGGAGTAGGTGTGGGTGTAGACAATATTAGTATAGGAGTAGGTGTGGGTGTAGATAATATGAGTATAGGAGTAGGTGTGGGTGTAGATAATATGAGTATAGGAGTAGGTGTGGGTGTAGATAATATGAGTATAGGAGTAGGTGTGGGTGTAGATAATATGAGTATAGGAGTAGGTGTGGGTGTAGACAATAGTTAGCTGAGTTAGTTTAGAACCAAACCCTCTCTGGGTCTAAACCCTGTGTAACCAGATTCAGTTAGTTTACAACCAAACCCTCTCTGGGTCTAAACCCTGTGTAACCAGGTGCAGTTAGTATAGAACCAAACCCTCTCTGGGTCTAAACCCTGTGTAACCAGGTGCAGTTAGTATAGAACCAAACCCTCTCTCACCATGAATGTAAAATCATTGTATTTAATTGTCTTCCCTCACTATGGTGTGAGAACATAATCACTGATCAAATGACCTGTTGGTTTAATGACCTGTTGAACAGCACTGTGACCAGCTGCCTGGTTTAATGACCTGTTGAACAGCACTGTGACCAACTGCCTGGTTTAATGACCTGTTGAACAGCACTGTGACCAGCTGCCTGGTTTAATGACCTGTTGAACAGCACTGTGACCAGCTGCCTGGTTTAATGACCTGTTGAACAGCACTGTGACCAGCTGCCTGGTTTAATGACCTGTTGAACAGCACTGTGACCAGCTGCCTGGTTTAATGACCTGTTGAACAGCTCTGTGACCAGCTGCCTGGTCTAATGACCTGTTGAACAGCACTGTGACCAGCTGCCTGGTTTAATGACCTGTTGAACAGCACTGTGACCAGCTGCCTGGTTTAATGACCTGTTGAACAGCACTGTGACCAGCTGCCTGGTTTAATGACCTGTTGAACAACCCTGTGACCAGCTGCCTGGTCTAATGACCTGTTGAACAGCACTGTGACCAGCTGTCTGGTTTAATGACCTGTTGAACAACACTGTGACCAGCTGCCTGGTCTAATGACCTGTTGAACAGCACTGTGACCAGCTGTCTGGTTTAATGACCTGTTGAACAGCACTGTGACCAGCTGTCTGGTCTAATGACCTGTTGAACAGCACTGTGACCAGCTGTCTGGTTTAATGACCTGTTGAACAGCACTGTGACCAGCTGTCTGGTCCTTATTTGGACATCAGGTGACTGGATTTGACAGACAGAACGTCATTAAACTGGATCAAACAGAGAGGATGGAGGCCTGAATATGTGCAGGAATTTTCCCGAGAGGACATAACCTGGACTATAATAGCAACATTAGACAATATCAATGTTTCCTGTCAGTATGGCGATTTTAACTCTCAATTGATTTATTGTGCAGCCTTAATGTTATTGAGTCTGTGCATGGTTACACTAACAGAATTACACAGTCTCATTACAAATGCTGACAATATATGGTTCCTAGTACGAGATTACAGGAGGAAATGGAGGCACAGGGAAGAGAGAAGAGGAGGTGTGGAGAGAGGAGAGGGGGGAGAGGGAGAAGAGTGGAGAACCTGGAGAGACAAGGGAGATGAGGAGGTGTGGAGAGAGGAGAGTGGGAGAGGGGAGAGGAGAGAACCTGGAGAGACAAGGGAGATGAGGAGGTGTGGAGAGAGGAGAGTGGGAGAGGGGAGAGGAGAGAACCTGGAGAGACAAGGGAGATGAGGAGGTGTGGAGAGAGGAGAGTGGGAGAGGGGAGAGGAGAGAACCTGGAGAGACAAGGGAGATGAGGAGGTGTGGAGAGAGGAGAGTGGGAGAGGGGAGAGGAGAGAACCTGGAGAGACAAGGAAGAAGAGGAGAGAGGTGTGGAGAGAGGAGAGGGGGAGGGAGAGAGGAGAGAACCTGGAGAGACAAGGGAGAAGAGGAGAGAGGGGGTGTGGAGAGAGGAGAGTGGGAGAGGAGAGGGGAGAGACAGGAAAAGAGGGGTGAAGAGAGTATGGATAGAGGAGAGAGGAAAGAAGGAGAAAAAGGGAGGAGATGTGGGTTTAGTCTGGATGTGTTCACTCTCCATCACCAACAGGAGGTGGACAGCTGGCTGGATGAGACCATGATTTCACCTCACAGAGTCTATTAGATTTGTATTGATCCGGCCAGAGCTGGCTGATATGAATTCATTACAACAAGCAGAGTGAGAGAACTGCTGACAGACTCTAAACGGGTTGTGCTAAATGACCGGCATAAAACAGGACCAAATGGCCAGGACTTGTCACACACCTCCTCGCTCCCTCCTGATGGTCCTTCTCCTTTAATTCTATTCCTTCCTCCTCCTCTCCTCATCCCTCTATTTCTCTATCTCTATCTCCATCTTCTTCTACTTTTTTCTGTTTTCTTTGTTTTTTCTTTTTCTCTTTTACACACCTGGAGGCAAGGCCGGGGCTGTTCAGGGTAACACACACACACACACACATATACACACACACACACATATACACACACACACACATATACACAAGCACACACGCACAGACGCACACACACACACACACCACGCACACACATACACACATACACACACACACATACGCACACACACATACGCACACACACACAAACACACACACAAGCACACACGCACACACACACCACGCACACACATACACATATACACACACACACCACGCACACACATACACATATACACAAACACACACACACAAACACACGCACACACAAACACACACACAAACATACTCAAATATACATGTCGTAGGTTTGGATGTTTCAGACAGGATGTGTCGTAGGGTTGGATGTTTCAGCCAGGATGTGTCGTAGGGCTGGATGTTTCAGACAGGATGTGTCGTAGGGTTGGATGTTTCAGACAGGATGTGTCGTAGGGTTGGATGTTTCAGACAGGATGTATCGTAGGGCTGGATGTTTTAGACAGGATGTATCGTAGGGTTGGATGTTTTAGACAGGATGTGTTGTAGGGTTGGATGTTTCAGACAGGATGTGTCGTAGGGTTAAATGATTTAGACAGGATGTGTCGTAGGGCTGGATGAAGGGCTGGCGGAGGATGAAGGGACCATATTCAGGGGGAATACTGATTTGAGCACTGATCTGGTTCTTTTGTCGTCTAAAACAGCACAACAGCACGTATACATTCTGTATGTTTGGTTGTGTTAGTGTGCTACGCCCATTGGCTACGCCCACTGGCTACGCCCACTTACCTCATCTGTCTGCAGGACCGGAGGGGCTTGGCTTCACCGTGGTAACAAGGGACTCATCCGTTCATGGCCCCGGGCCAATCCTGGTCAAGAACATCCTACCACGAGGGGCCGCCATCAAAGATGGACGCCTGCAGTCGGGCGATAGGATCCTGGAGGTAAGTGACGAGCCTGGCAGCCAATCAACAGTGAGGGACAAGCTCAGGCAACTGAGCCGGAAAATAGGAGGGTGCTGAGATCAGTTTGAGGGTGGGGGTTTATAGGGTTTGGCCAATCGCTAAATCAGTTTGACGTTGAGTCATGGTGATGATGACTTTGAAGCGTTTTCAGGTATTGTGGTGGGTTAAGGTGACATTTAAAATGCCGTGTTTCCACCTCGCGGTGTAGGTGAACGGGGTGGACATGGCTGGACGCAGTCAGGAGGAGCTGGTCTCCATGTTGAGGAGCACCAGACAGGGAGAACCCGTCATTATGCTGGTGTCCAGACAGGAAGACATGTTCCTGCCTCGAGAAATGGTGAGAGTTCGCTCATACTTCAACTAAAGATTGAGTGTACTACAACTACCAGGGTAGACAGGAAGACATGTTCCTTCTACAGATGTGTTAGCATGGTGCTAGCTGGCACTACAGATGTGTTAGCATGGTGCTATCTGGCACTACAGACGTGTTAGCATGGTGCTATCTGGCACTAGTACAGACGTGTTAGCATGGTGCTATCTGGCACTACAGATGTGTTAGCTTGGCGCTAGCTGGCACTACAGACGTGTTAGCATGGTGCTAGCTGGCACTACAGACGTGTTAGCATGGTGCTATCTGGCACTACAGATGTGTTAGCATGGTGCTATCTGGCACTAGTACAGACGTGTTAGCATGGTGCTATCTGGCACTACAGATGTGTTAGCTTGGCGCTAGCTGGCACTACAGACGTGTTAGCATGGTGCTAGCTGGCACTACAGACGTGTTAGCATGGTGCTATCTGGCACTACAGATGTGTTAGCATGGTGCTATCTGGCACTACAGACGTGTTAGCATGGTGCTATCTGGCACTAGTACAGACATGTTAGCATGGTGCTATCTGGCACTACAGATGTGTTAGCTTGGCGCTAGCTGGCACTACAGACGTGTTAGCATGGTGCTAGCTGGCACTACAGACGTGTTAGCATGGTGCTATCTGGCACTACAGACGTGTTAGCATGGTGCTATCTGGCACTACAGACGTGTTAGCATGGTGCTATCTGGCACTACAGACGTGTTAGCATGGTGCTATCTGGCACTACAGACGTGTTAGCATGGTGCTATCTGGCACTACAGACGTGTTAGCATGGTGCTATCTGGCACTACAGACGTGTTAGCATGGTGCTATCTGGCACTACAGACGTGTTAGCATGGTGCTATCTGGCACTACAGACGTGTTAGCATGGTGCTATCTGGCACTACAGACGTGTTAGCTGGCATTTATACAAAATATCCTTATCTTACTTTCTACTTTGTAGAGTTCAGAAATGGTATCTACAACTTAATCTTCATGTCTTAATCCTGAATACTCCAATTAAATATGGACTAATTGTATTCAGGTGTCTTGCTAATTAACGATCCGATCTCTCCCAACTGTTACTCTGTAGCCATCCTGCCCTGCTTCAACTTCTACCTTCAGTAAATACAATTATGCCTGTCAATCCATCTATTAATAAAACTATTGTCTTCTTTCTTATCAACCACCTCTCTCTGTGATTCTGTTCACCTACACGCACACACCCCCCACACACACACGCACACACACACACACCCCACACACACACGCACACACACGCACACACACACACACACGCACACACAGATCCCCCACACACACACACACACACACACACACACACACACACACACACACACACACACACACACACACACACACTACATGAATATGGCCTCTTTGTCCGGGAATAATTTGCAGATCAGTTGATAACAGTACTGACTTTGCAGTGTGGGTGTGTGTTTTTTCCTTAATAGAGCTAGAGGGAGATGAGTTCTTGTTACTGCCCTTTCACTTCCCTTTACGTTTTTCTCCTGCTCCATATGTTTTGACTGTGTTGTTCTCTATATTCTTCCACATCTCCCTCTTTTCTTTCTCTCTCTATTTCTCTCTATTCTTCTCTCACTTCTCTCTCTGTTCTTTTCTTCACCCCCTTCTTCATCTCCTTGTGTTTCTCGGTGTGTGTGTTTCTATGATACAGACAGAAGGACTGTGTATGTCTGTCGTCTTTTATGACCCTGGTGTTTTTTCTGTTTGTTCTCAGAAGACCGACAGGAAGCCCTGAGTTCTGCTTCCTGTCTTTGTCATGTTCCCTGGGGGTGGGGCGGGGAAATATGTCAAGATGAAAAGCTGTCTGTGTCTATATGCTTGTATTTTTGCTTTTTCTATTAATCCTTTGCTCAAACTTTCCCCAGTTCTTCAATTCTTCCTTTAATCTGTTGGTTATTGTTGATTCAGAGGGCAGAGACAGGAAGTGAGTCCCCAGGTCATTGGGCACAATACACATGGTCATGAGGTACTACAGGAAGTGACCTGGATGTGTCCCGAGGCCAACCAGGAAGTAAAGAGGAAATAGATGCAGCATGCATCAGGACTGGGAAAAGTCCAGTCTGCTGAGCGGCTATGTGGCCTCTCTTCCTGTGGTGTGTGTGTGTGTGTGTGTGTGTGTGTGTGTGTGTGTGTGTGTGTGTGTGTGTGTGTGTGTGTGTGTGAAACCGTGTGTGTGTGTGTTTTTCCCGTGACTAGAGGTGCCAAAATATACCTAGTCCGGAAGTAGTTTCCTTTGTCTCCTCATTTGTCTCTTTAGTTACAGATGGGAGGGAATCAAGGACAACCTGGGGTTTTATTCTGCCCACCATGTAACCCAGAAGACGTTATTACTACTGGATATAATGCAGTACAAACACTTTATTACTACTGGATATGATGCAGTACAAACACTTTATTACTACTGGATATGATGCAGTACAAACACTTTAGTACTACTGGATATAATGCAGTACAAACACTTTATTACTACTGGATATGATGCAGTACAAACACTTTAGTACTACTGGATATAATGCAGTACAAACACTTTATTACTACTGGATATGATGCAGTACAAACACTTTAGTACTACTGGATATGATGCAGTACAAACACTTTAGTACTACTGGATATGATGCAGTACAAACACTTTAGTACTACTGGATATAATGCAGTACAAACACTTTAGTACTACTGGATATAATGCAGTACAAACACTTTATTACTACTGGATATGATGCAGTACAAACACTTTAGTACTACTGGATATGATGCAGTACAAACACTTTAGTACTACTGGATATAATGCAGTACAAACACTTTAGTACTACTGGATATAATGCAGTACAAACACTTTATTACTACTGGATATGATGCAGTACAAACACTTTAGTACTACTGGATATAATGCAGTACAAACACTTTATTACTACTGGATATGATGCAGTACAAACACTTTAGTACTACTGGATATGATGCAGTACAAACACTTTAGTACTACTGGATATGATTCAGTACAAACACTTTAGTACTACTGGATATGATGCAGTACAAACACTTTAGTACTACTGGATATGATGCAGTACAAACACTTTATTACTACTGGATATGATTCAGTACAAACACTTTAGTACTACTGGATATGATGCAGTACAGACACTTTAGTACTACTGGATATGATGCAGTACAAACCTGATTTGCTCCCAAATGTTTTTTTGTATCCAAGTGTCCTTAAAGCTTATTTTATCCGTCTCTGGTCTTTATAAACTCAAGTGTGTGTGCCGTTCTCCCTGTATGATGATGATCAGTAGACTAAACAGAGGAAATCTGGAAAGTACAACATGAACAGACTAGCAGAAACACTATCCATGTCTCCAGAGCAGTACTGAACGAAGTACTGGACGAAGTACTGGACAAAGTACACCACCTGACAGAAACACCACCTGACATAAACACCACCTGACATAAACACCACCTGACAGAAACACCACCTGATATAAACACCACCTGACATAAACACCACCTGACATAAACACCACCTGACATAAACACCACCTGATATAAACACCACCTGACATAAACACCACCTGATATAAACACCACCTGACATAAACACCACCTGACATAAACACCACCTGACATAAACACCACCTGACATAAACACCACCTGACATAAACACCACCTGACATAAACACCACCTGACATAAACACCACCTGACAGAAACACCACCTGATATAAACACCACCTGACATAAACACCACCTGACATAAACACCACCTGACATAAACACCACCTGACATAAACACCACCTGACATAAACACCACCTGATAGAAACACCACCTGACATAAACACCACCTGACATAAACACCACCTGACATAAACACCACCTGACATAAACACCACCTGACATAAACACCACCTGACAGAAACACCACCTGACATAAACACCACCTGATATAAACTCCACCTGACATAAACACCACCTGACATAAACACCACCTGATATAAACACCACCTGACAGAAACACCACCTGACATAAACACCACCTGATATAAACACCACCTGACAGAAACACCACCTGACATAAACACCACCTGACAGAAACACCACCTGACATAAACACCACCTGACAGAAACACCACCTGACTGAAACAGATTGGTGGTGACTGTAGAAGTGTCCTAATATTAGCTGTGATAACAACAGCTCGGTGGGGACCGTAGAAACATCCAGTATTATGTTATGTTATATCACCATTCTTATAGGACCAGAGGTTATATGTTATGTTATATCACCATTCTTATAGGACCAGAGGTTATATGTTATGTTATATCACCATTCTTATAGGACCAGAGGTTATATGTTATGTTATATCACCATTCTTATAGGACCAGAGGTTATATGTTATGTTATATCACCATTCTTATAGGACCAGAGGTTATATGTTATGTTATATCACCATTCTTATAGGACCAGAGGTTATATGTTATGTTATATCACCATTCTTATAGGACCAGAGGTTATATGTTATGTTATATCACCATTCTTATAGGACCAGAGGTTATATGTTATGTTATATCACCATTCTTATAGGACCAGAGGTTATATGTTATGTTATATCACCATTCTTATAGGACCAGAGGTTATATGTTATGTTATATCACCATTCTTATAGGACCAGAGGTTATATGTTATGTTATATCACCATTCTTATAGGACCAGAGGTTATATGTTATGTTATATCACCATTCTTATAGGACCAGAGGTTATATGTTATGTTATATCACCATTCTTATAGGACCAGAGGTTATATGTTATGTTATATCACCATTCTTATAGGACCAGAGGTTATATGTTATGTTATATCACCATTCTTATAGGACCAGAGGTTATATGTTATGTTATATCACCATTCTTATAGGACCAGAGGTTATATGTTATGTTATATCACCATTCTTATAGGACCAGAGGTTATATGTTATGTTATATCACCATTCTTATAGGACCAGAGGTTATATGTTATGTTATATCACCATTCTTATAGGACCAGAGGTTATATGTTATGTTATATCACCATTCTTATTGGACTAGAGGTTATATGTTATGTTATATCACCATTCTTATAGGACCAGAGGTTATATGTTATGTTATATGTTATGTTATATCACCATTCTTCCAGGACTTTTCACAAACAACAGCAGGTTGATGAACTAACTGTCCCTTCACAGATGAATTGTACAGCCTGTTGTATTTCCAAAAACAGGACAGCAAACAAATGACAGCAAGTGCTGTAGCTCTAATAGCAGTTTAATCAGGCCCATATTTCCCTAGTGTACACACAACCTTTCAGACTGTTTTGAGCTTATGTCTATGCACACTGGTTCTGGAAGCTTGTCACACACACACACAGACACACACACACAGACACACACACACAGACACACACACACAGACACACACACACACACACACAGAGACACACACACACACACACACACCACAGACACATCCATGATTAGCCAGAACACAGACACATAATCACACACAGACACACACACACACACACACACAGAGACACACACACACACACACACACCACAGACACATCCATGATTAGCCAGAACACAGACACATAATCACACATAAACACACACACACACACACATATGTGTGTTAGGGGATCATCATTATGTATAGAAGATGAGGAACTTTCCTGATAAACTCTGTCTCTGTCATCCATCTTTCTGCGAGGTCATAATTCAATAAAGGTTGCTAGGAGCAACACGTCTGTCTGACACACATGAGTGGGAGAGGATCCTGGATAAGGGCTCTGCTTAACATGTATTTGTGGAGAGGTCAGCTCAACCTGGTCCCAGGGAGATATCAGCTCAACCTGGTCCCAGGGAGATATCAGCTCTACCTGGTCCCAGGGAGATATCAGCTCAACCTGGTCCCAGGGAGATATCAGCTCAACCTGGTCCCAGGGAGATATCAGCTCAACCTGGTCCCAGGGAGATATCAGCTCAACCTGGTCCCAGGGAGATATCAGCTCAACCTGGTCCCAGGGAGATATCAGCTCAACCTGGTCCCAGGGAGATATCAGCTCAACCTGGTCCCAGGGAGATATCAGCTCAACCTGGTCCCAGGGAGATATCAGCTCAACCTGGTCCCAGGGAGATATCAGCTCTACCTGGTCCCAGGGAGATATCAGCTCAACCTGGTCCCAGGGAGATATCAACTGTGACCTCACATCTCTCCACTGGTGAATATAACTGTGACCTCACATCTCTCCACTGGTGAATATAACTGTGACCTCACATCTCTCCACTGGTGAATATAACTGTGACCTCACATCTCTCCACTGGTGAATATAACTGTGACCTCACATCTCTCCACTCGTGGATATAACTGTGACCTCACATCTCTCCACTGGTGAATATAACTGTGACCTCACATCTCTCCACTGGTGAATATACCTGAGGCTGCCTCAGAAATCGCGTACTATGTGAGTACGTACTACATTTAAATTAGAACGTACTTTGCGACCGTTAAAAATGTACCATCTATATAGTATGAATCCGGGTAGTATGAATGGAGTCCGGACGTACTACATGCGCCATGTTAGAATTGTCACGTGATCATAACAGAGCACGTCACGTGACATACGCTGTCATAACAGCGCAAAAATGTACATTATTTACACTTTTAACAAGTCAATCGTTTACTTATATGATGTTAAACAAATCCAATTTAACAAAAAGTCTTTTGTAAAGTACTTACACTTGAAAACTATTACAACTCCTCTCTCCTGTTGCATCATGGGATAGTAAAGTGTCCATCGTATGCACACTTCAGAATCTCGCCGGAATTAATAGGTCATCCGGGTACTTTGCGCATACTGTTTTTTCGAATTCTATGATTTCGGTCGTACCCTGAGTCTGTACTACTTTCCACTGTCGGTCGTTCTTCCTGTTTCCTGTTTAGTGTCCTATTGTATCTGGTTGTCTATTGCCTACATGCTGATGGGTTGGAGGTGATTTTCTCTTCATCTTGGTTCTCTCCTCTTGACGCCCATCTGGTCCTCCCTGAGCCAAGCTTCCCATTTCAGGGAACACAGCCATTTCCCATTCCGAAGTCTCCCACTGTTAATCTATGATGTGTTTATCCACGATGACCTCATCATCTCAGATCACCATCTGTCACTGTTCTGTCCAGACCATTCCACACCCCAACACCTCCTGTCAACATCTCTGTCTCTATCTCTCTATCTGTCAACATCTCTGTCTCTATCTCTCTATCTGTCAACATCTCTGTCTCTCTATATGTCAATTATCTCTGTCTCTCTATCTGTCAACATCTCTATCTCTGAATGGAGAGAACACAACCTCATCATTTTACATAATCACTAGTGACTTTCCCTCTTTATTGTAACTGTCCCTCTCTTTTATCATGTCATCTCTATTTATCATGCACTAATATCACACTGTATTATTAACACTTCTGTGTGACTGGAATTCTGCTCCTCACTCCCTCTTCCTCTACTCCCTCCACCTCCTCTCTTTTCTTCACACCCACCTCTTTGGCAGAAATTAGGTTCTATAGCTGTGACTGGGCTGGTGGATTATGGTTCTCTAATAGAGAGGAGGTTCTATAGTCGTGACTGGGCTGGTGGATTATGGTTCTCTATTAGAGAGGAGGTTCTATAGTCAAGACTGGGCTGGTGGATTATGGTTCTCTATTAGAGAGGAGGTTCTATAGCTGTGACTGGGCTGGTGGATTATGGTTCTCTATTAGAGAGGAGGTTCTATAGCTGTGACTGGGCTGGTGGATTATGGTTCTCTAATAGAGAGGAGGTTCTATAGTCGTGACTGGGCTGGTGGATTATGGTTCTCTATTAGAGAGGAGGTTCTATAGTCAAGACTGGGCTGGTGGATTATGGTTCTCTATTAGAGAGGAGGTTCTATAGCTGTGACTGGGCTGGTGGATTATGGTTCTCTAATAGAGAGGAGGTTCTATAGCTGTGACTGGGCTGGTGGATTATGGTTCTCTAATAGAGAGGAGGTTCTATAGCTGTGACTGGGCTGGTGGATTATGGTTCTCTAATAGAGAGGAGGTTCTATAGCTGTGACTGGGCTGGTGGATTATGGTTCTCTATTAGAGAGGAGGTTCTATAGTCGTGACTGGGCTGGTGGATTATGGTTCTCTATTAGAGAGGAGGTTCTATAGTCGTGACTGGGCTGGTGGATTATGGTTCTCTAATAGAGAGGAGGTTCTATAGCTGTGACTGGGCTGGTGGATTATGGTTCTCTATTAGAGAGGAGGTTCTATAGCTGTGACTGGGCTGGTGGATTATGGTTCTCTAATAGAGAGGAGGTTCTATAGTCGTGACTGGGCTGGTGGATTATGGTTCTCTATTAGAGAGGAGGTTCTATAGTCAAGACTGGGCTGGTGGATTATGGTTCTCTATTAGAGAGGAGGTTCTATAGCTGTGACTGGGCTGGTGGATTATGGTTCTCTATTAGAGAGGAGGTTCTATAGCTGTGACTGGGCTGGTGGATTATGGTTCTCTAATAGAGAGGAGGTTCTATAGCTGTGACTGGG
>CM055738.1:1862066-1864566 GCA_029465975.1 Dallia pectoralis | reverse complement strand
TTGATCCTGTTATTAACCTGAAGGACGTTACATCTACTCACATCCTGTTGGTTAGATCCTGTTATTAACATGAAGGGCGTTACATCTCCTCACGTCCTGTTATGGTACCTGGTGTTTGGGATGTAGATTCTCTCCAGGACTTTGACACAGATGCTTACTCCCCCGTTTCCCTGGCGACAGAGCATCATTTTCATCCTGCAGTGAGAATAATGGACATTTCTCCAGCCTTTTTCTCTTCTTTTCTTTTTCTCATTTGAAAACGAAATGTCTTTCAAAATATAATGGTCATTTTGTAGACATTCTGCTGGGGCGAAAGGAGTGGGGGTTAGTAAAAAAGGAAAATAAACCAAGGCAAATGGATTTTCTGGATCTTTTAATAGTGAAGGGACGGTGGTGTGAAATGACCCCAGCTCTTGATAAACAGAGGCTTGCATTTGGTTTGACTGGCCAAATACACTTGAATCATCCACCACCTCCACCTTCTCCCCCTCTACTCTGCCCTGTTTTCCTTGTCTTCCTTTTCTTCTCCTCATTTATTCACCAGACACCATATTCTTCTTCGCCACCTGTAGCCTTTGGATCTCTATCCCATAATTCCGTTCATATCGACGCAATCAAGAAAAGGGCTGTATTTTAATTTTGCACAAGGAAATTCAATTAACAAAAATGAAATAAATAACCCCAAAACTCTAACTCTCAGACAATATTCAAAGAGTTGAGACATAAGGTCTTCCAATATTGGCTGTCTAAATGGTTGTATCAAGTTGCAGGTAGTTGAATTATGGGTAATTGCATGGTGATATAGTTGTATTTCCTGTGGTGAATCTCCCTCTGTCTCTGTCCCTCAGAAGGAGGTGGAGGCGCGTGCTGTTCTCCTGTCTGAGGAGGGCAAGGAGCAGCGGATGTTTGAGGTTCCTCTGAACGACACGGGTTCTGCTGGTCTGGGAATCAGCCTTAAAGGGAACAAGTCTCGGGAGACAGGAGAGGACCTGGGCATCTTTATCAAATCCATCATCCATGGAGGAGCTGCCTACAAGGTAGATACTGACTGGTTATCATCCTACAGACTGGTTATCATCCTACAGACTGGTTATCATCCTACAGACTGGTTATCATCCTACAGACTGGTTATCATCCTACAGACTGGTTATCATCCTACAGACTGGTTATCATCCTACAGACTGGTTATCATCCTACAGACTGGTTATCATCCTACAGACTGGTTATCATCCTACAGACTGGTTACCATCATACAGACTGGTTACCATCCTACAGACTGGTTATCATCCTACAGACTGGTTATCATCCTACAGACTGGTTATCATCCTACAGACTGGTTACCATCCTACAGACTGGTTATCATCCTACTGATTGGTTAATCTCCTACAGACTGGTTACCATCCTACAGACTGGTTAACCTCCTACATACTGGTTATCATCCTACAGACTGGTTACCGTCCTACAGACTGGTTATCGTCCTACATACTGGTTATCGTCCTACAGACTGGTTATCATCCTACAGACTGGTTATCATCCTACATACTGGTTAATCTCCTACAGACTGGTTATTATCCTACAGACTGGTTATCATCCTAAAGAGTTATCATCCTACAGACTGGTTATTATCCTACAAACTTGTTAACATCCTACAGACTGGTTATTATCCTATAGACTGGTTATCTTCCTACAGACTGGTTATCATCCTACAGACTGGTTATTCTCCTACAGACTGGTTATCATCCTACAGACTGGTTATTCTCCTACAGACTGGTTATCATCCTATAGACTGGTTATCTTCCTACAGACTGGTTATCATCCAACAGACTGGTTATCATCCTACAGACTGGTTATCATCCTACAGACTGGTTATTCTCCTACAGACTGGTTATCATCCTACAGACTGGTTATTCTCCTACAGACTGGTTATCATCCTACAGACTGGTTATTCTCCTACAGACTGGTTATCATCCTACAGACTGGTTATCATCCTACAGACTGGTTATCATCCTACAGACTGGTTATTCTCCTACAGACTGGTTATCATCCTACAGACTGGTTATCATCCTACAGACTGGTTATTCTCCTACAGACTGGTTATCATCCTACAGACTGGTTATCATCCTACAGACTGGTTATTCTCCTACAGACTGGTTATCATCCTACAGACTGGTTATCATCCTACAGACTGGTTATTCTCCTACAATACACGGTGGAACCACTGATTTCCCCTACACTTGTATCCTGAATACATTATGAGTTTATGCATCATTTCTTCCTATATGTGTTGTACACCCTCAGTGTGTACATTCTGTAAATACATCCATTGTACTCCAGGGAGTGTCCTTACGTTCATCTGGTTTTAAACAAACAGGTGTGATTGAGTTGTATCAACCAAGGACAGAGTGTCAGAATAAGGTAGTGTTTTGGACCGGCTCTGGGGTGAACACTTACCAGGCCCTGGGCCTGCTGTCTGTCTGACAAGGTCATGAATGACATGTGG
>CM055738.1:1779566-1857066 GCA_029465975.1 Dallia pectoralis | reverse complement strand
CTGGGTGGGGTCCTGGGTGGTGTTCTGGGTGGGGTCCTGGGTGGTTGGGGTCCTGGGTGGTGTTCTGGGTGGTGTTCTGGGTGGGGTTCTGGGTGGTGTTCTGGGTGGTGTTCTGGGTGGGGTTCTGGGTGGGGTTCTGGGTGGGGTTCTGGGTGGGGTTCTGGGTGGGGTCCTGGGTGGGGGTCCTGGGTGGGGTCCTGGGTGGTGTTCTGGGTGGGGTCCTGGGTGGGGTTCTGGGTGGTGTTCTGGGTGGGGTTCTGGGTGGTGTTCTGGGTGGGGGTCCTGGGTGGGGTCCTGGGTGGTGTTCTGGGTGGGGTTCTGGTTGGGGTTCTGGGTGAACACTGGGTGACTCTCTGGCGCTTATTGCTTCTATAAACTACAGATTCAGGTTCATTATGTTTTATGGGCCGTGTCCGTCTGGGGGAGGGGTGGGGGCTGGGGTTACTGTTGCCGTGGCAGCTACAGGAACGCTGAGGTGCTTGGGACATTAACCTTCTCTGTTTAGTGGACGTCACTACACATCTCACTACACACAGTGTGTCTCTCAGATATATAGGACAGAGGAGAAGGGCTGTCAGATATATAGGACAGAGGAGAGAGGAGAAGGGCTGTCAGATATATAGGACAGAGGAGAGAGGAGAAGGGCTGTCAGATATATAGAACAGAGGAGAGAGGAGAAGGGCTGTCAGATATATAGAACAGAGGAGAGAGGAGAAGGGCTGTCAGATATATAGGACAGAGGACAGAGGAGAAGGGCTGTCAGATATATAGGACAGAGGAGAGAGGAGAAGGGCTGTCAGATATATAGGACAGAGGAGAGAGGAGAAGGGCTGTCAGATATATAGGACAGAGGAGAGAGGAGAAGGGCTGTCAGATATATAGGACAGAGGAGAGAGGAGAAGGGCTGTCAGATATATAGGACAGAGGAGAGAGGAGAAGGGCTGTCAGATATATAGGACAGAGGAGAGAGGAGAAGGGCTGTCAGATATATAGGACAGAGGAGAGAGGAGAAGGGCTGTCAGATATATAGGACAGAGGAGAGAGGAGAAGGGCTGTCAGATATATAGAACAGAGGAGAGAGGAGAAGGGCTGTCAGATATATAGGACAGAGGAGAGAGGAGAAGGGCTGTCAGATATATAGGACAGAGGAGAGAGGAGAAGGGCTGTCAGATATATAGGACAGAGGAGAGAGGAGAAGGGCTGTCAGATATATAGGACAGAGGAGAGAGGAGAAGGGCTGTCAGATATATAGGACAGAGGAGAGAGGAGAAGGGCTGTCAGATGCTCCTGAGAAACAAGTTTGCAGAGAAAATGTAATTTTACAAATCCTGTTTCCACGCTGGCCTTTATTTGCAGATTGAAGTGTGTGTAGAGTCTGTTAGACAGAGTCTATTCTGCAGCAGCTCCTTTCACCGGATTTGTGTCCGTCTGTTGTCCTCTTGTGCAGTGTGGTTCCACAGAATGGGCGGGACATCAAACAGGCCCACTCTCATTTTCTCAGTATGCAGAGAGAAGGGG
Organism: Dallia pectoralis; assembly: GCA_029465975.1. Classification (NCBI taxonomy): domain Eukaryota; kingdom Metazoa; phylum Chordata; class Actinopteri; order Esociformes; family Umbridae; genus Dallia; species Dallia pectoralis. Next base: position 1,855,548 of record CM055738.1, on the reverse strand, counting down.
GAAGGGGGAGGAGCAGACAGGAGGGCCCCATAAAGCCCTGGCACAGGTTGGATTGAAGAGGCTTTTAGCAGATCACTGTCGGGGACAATGTAGTGATGCTTATCAGATGCATCGCCATAGTTACAGAGCAGAGGACTGGGACAATGTAGTGATGCTTATCAGATGCATCGCCATAGTTACAGAGCAGAGGACTGGGACAATGTAGTGATGCTTATCTGATGCATCGCCATAGTTACAGAGCAGAGGACTGGGACAATGTAGTGATGCTTATCAGATGCATCGCCATAGTTACAGAGCAGAGGACTGGGACAATGTAGTGATGCTTATCTGATGCATCGCCATAGTTACAGAGCAGAGGACTGGGACAATGTAGTGATGCTTATCAGATGCATCGCCATAGTTACAGAGCAGAGGACTGGGACAATGTAGTGATGCTTATCAGATGCATCGCCATAGTTACAGAGCAGAGGACAGCCTGCAGTTCTGCTTCTCCAGCCAGAGCTCAAAGGCTGGTGGACCCAGATCTATGTGGTGGCAGCCAGGGGCCACAGAGCAGCTCCTCCCCACACCCCTGGCCCTCTATAGGGTCCCTACTCCCCTGGCCCTCTATAGGGTCCCTACTCCCCTGGCCCTCTATAGGGTCCCTACTCCCCTGGCCCTCTATAGGGTCCCTACTCCCCTGGCCCTCTATAGGGTCCCTACTCCCCTGGCCCTCTATAGGGCCCCTACTCCCCTGGCCCTCTATAGGGCCCCTACTCCCCTGGCCCTCTATAGGGTCCCTACTCCCCTGGCCCTCTATAGGGTCCCTACTCCCCTGGCCCTCTATAGGGTCCCTACTCCCCTGGCCCTCTATAGGGTCCCTACTCCCCTGGCCCTCTAGGGTCCCTACTCCCCTGGCCCTCTATAGGGTCCCTACTCCCCCGGCCCTCTATAGGGCCCCTACTCCCCTGGCCCTCTATAGGGCCCCTACTCCCCTGGCCCTCTATAGGGTCCCTACTCCCCTGGCCCTCTATAGGGCCCCTACTCCCCTGGCCCTCTATAGGGCCCCTACTCCCCTGGCCCTCTATAGGGCCCCTACTCCCCTGGCCCTCTATAGGGTCCCTACTCCCCTGGCCCTCTATAGGGCCCCTACTCCCCTGGCCCTCTATAGGGCCCCTACTCCCCTGGCCCTCTATAGCAGGGTTGGGCAATTATCTTTCCCACCGGGCCAAATGAGCACCTAAAAAAATTTGGAGGGCCGGGCAAAAATGCCGAACTCAATTATGCATAATATAGATTGTATTTCTATATAAAAATCAGTAAATTGCATTGTTTTGACCGCTGGTAAGAGTGTATGTTATTATTGGCAATGAAAACGTGAGGTTAGCTTTCAAAAATATTATTTATTGAAATATAATTTCCAAAATGATAAACAAAAAAACATTTAATGAAAAATCAAGTGTCCCTTTTCACTTGTTATATTTCTACATTTTAGTGTTCTTCAGTTCTTTTTTTATTCAGTGTGAGAAATCAAGTCTCTGTTGAGCTTTACCAAGTCCATCAAAGTCAGGTTGAATGCCTGAGGTGGAAATGCGAAGCACAGCTGACAGATGCCCATCAGTGAGAGAGGATCTGTACCTGGATTTGGTAAACTTCATGACTGAGAATGTCTGTTCACATATGTAGGTGGATCCAAAGAGAACCAACATCTTCTGAGCATGTCTCTATATGTTTGAAACGTTCTCCTCCTTGAGAGCAGAGTAGAACTGTAGCAGTGATGCAGACTTAAAGTGCTCTTTCAGTAGTGAATCAGACTGCAGGTCAATGAGTTCAAGCTGAACATCAGTGGGTGCACTATCAACACTGCAGGTAAAGGGGGAGGAAACCAGCTGCATTTCATCCTCAACCTTTTTGAAATCTTGAAAAACGCCTTGAAAATTCATCATGCAGTGCTCCTAACATGGATGTGTACTTGTGCCGGAGATCAGCTGATGGTTTGACTTCTTTCAGGGTTTTCATGTGTTCAAGATTGTTGCTGCCTAGTTGCCTTGAAAGTAATTGCAACTTTGTCATGAAGGCTTTTACATGGCTATGCATTTCATGAGCAAAAAGGCCCTTGCCCTGCAGTTGTGTGTTCAGTTCATTCATCATTGCAGTCACATCAACAGCAAATGATAAATCTGCCATCCAGTCCTCATCAGACAGCTCTGGGATGGCTTTGCCTTTCATCTCACAAAACTCTTGTATCTCTGATTTCAAAGCCCAAAACCTTTTTAACACTTTGCCCAGGCTGAGCCATCTGACAGCTGTGTGGTACCTGACATCACTATGTTCGCTGTCTTGCTCCTCCAATAGTGAAACAAACTGCCTGTGATTTAAGGCTCGCGCTCTGATGAAATTAACTGTAGTAGTAACAACATCAACCACATGGCTAAGTTTTAGCACTGACTTGCACAACGCTTGCTGATGAATAATACAATGTATGAACAACAATTTATGCTCTGCCTTGAGTTCACTCACTTTATCTTGCATTCTTTTTAAAAGCCCAACATTTTTCCCTGTCAAATTCGGACATCCGTCCGTAGTGACACCTGCCAGTCTGTCCCATTCGAGTCCCAGTTTGTCCATGCATGCGTTTACCTCGGTGAACAGATCATTCCCTGTTGTGGTCCCCTTCATTGGCCGTATTGTTGCTAGCTCCTCCGTAAGCTGGAAGTCGCGCGTTATCCCCCGGAGAAATATGAACAGCTGGGCTGTGTCACGGACGTCACAGCTCTCATCCAAAGCCAAAGAAAAAAAGTAGAATCTTCCCACTTCACTTTGCAGCTGAAACTCCAGATTCTCTGCGATGTCCTCCACCCTCCTCGTCACCGAGCGGCGGGACAGCGGGATGTTTTCAAACGCTTCTTTTTTCTCTGGGCATAGCAGTGCTGCAGAATCGACCATGCACTCTTTCACAAACTCCCCCTCCGAGAATGGTTTACTTTTCTGGGCGATTTTCTGGGCTATCACAAAGCTAGCTCTGGTCGCTGCATCTCTGGTCGCTGCATCTCTGGTCGCTGCATCTCTGGTCGCTGCATCTCTGGTCGCTGCATCTCTGGTCGCTGCATCTCTGGTCGCTGCATCTCTGGTCGCTGCATCTCTGGTCGCTGCATCTCTGGTCGCTGCATCTCTGGTCGCTGCATCTCTGGCTGCATGCAGCTTTGTAAAACAGCCTTGTTGTTTTTCTAGCTTTGCTAGTAAATCTGTTGATGTCCGCGCTCGTTCGACATCAGTCAAGTTTTTGAATTTCTCGGCATGTTTTGTCTCAATGCCGTTTCAAATTGTACTCCTTAAACACGGCGACATGCTCCCCACAGACCAAACACACAGGTTGACCCTTGATTTCAGTAAATAAAAAATTAGCAGTCCATATTTGTTTGAAAGATCTGCATTCCGCATCCACTTTCCTCTGTTTTCGCAATTTTCAATGGTGACACGGAAATAAGACAGGTTGTCAATCACACGCATTTCGTGCACTGTGAGAATATTGGCTTAATATTTTGTATATAATTTATTAATATTTTGGCTTCCAAATAACAGCAATGGGGTTTTTGTCCACCCATTAAATAAATGGAAAATAAGTTTTATTTTTGTTTTATTTTCTAATTATCATGTAATCTTTGCGGGCCGGTCAGAATCATCCCGCGGGCCGGTCAGAATCATCCTGCTCTATAGGGTCCCTTCTCCCCTGGCCCTCTATAGGGTCCCTTCTCCCCTGGCCCTCTATAGGGTCCCTTCTCCCCTGGCCCTCTATAGGGTCCCTACTCCCCTGGCCCTCTATAGGGTCCCTACTCCCCTGGCCCTCTATAGGGTCCCTACTCCCCTGGCCCTCTATAGGGTCCCTACTCCCCTGGCCCTCTATAGGGTCCCTACTCCCCTGGCCCTCTATAGGGTCCCTACTCCCCTGGCCCTCTATAGGGTCCCTACTCCCCTGGCCCTCTATAGGGTCCCTACTCTGTTGCCAGATCTAATCACATTACTATCCCCCCCAGTTAGTTTCCCAATCCCCCACCTCTTTTCCATTCTCTAACCGCTGGCTAAATACCCTGTTTAAATCTGATTACCACTGTGGGTCCATGCGATTAATTCTGTTCCAGGGAGAGCGCCTGAAGTGCCCTCTTCTCCCGTCAGCCCAGGCCCAACGTAGAGCACCCTGGGCGGGTTGGGATGTCTCGCTGTGGGGGGTTGGATGGAGCCCACCAGGAGTCTTTGTCTGTAGCGGCAGTTTGAAATCCCCTCGTTGTCTTGTGATTAAACCGTATTAAGTGAATCCTGAGGACGTGGCTGTTCTCTGGAGACTGAGGAGTGGAGTCGTCCCAGTTGTGGTGGGATGATGGATGATGAACATGGATGAGGTCGGGCCCAGTGGTGTGTGGGATGATGAACATGGATGAGGTCAGGCCCAGTGGTGTGTGGGATGATGAACATGGATGAGGTCGGGCCCAGTGGTGTGTGGGATGATGGATGATGAACATGGATGAGGTCGGGCACAGTGGTGTGTGGGATGATGAACATGGATGAGGTCGGGCCCAGTTGTGTGTGGGATGATGAATGATGAACATGGATGAGGTCGGGCACAGTGGTGTGTGGGATGATGGATGATGAACATGGATGAGGTCGGGCCCAGTTGTGTGTGGGATGATGAATGATGAACATGGATGAGGTCGGGCCCAGTGGTGGTGGGTGATGGATGATGAACATGGATGAGGGGGCCCATGATGAACATGGATGAGGTCAGGCACAGTGGTGTGTGGGATGATGGATGATGAACATGGATGAGGTCAGGCCCAGTGGTGTGTGGGATGATGAACATGGATGAGGTCAGGCCCAGGGGCGTGTGGGATGATGGATGATGAACATGGATGAGGTCGGGCCCAGTGGTGTGTGGGATGATGGATGATGAACATGGATGAGGTCGGGCCCATGATGAACATGGATGTGTGGGATGATGAACATGGATGAGGTCAGGCCCAGTGGTGTGTGGGATGATGGATGATGAACATGGATGAGGTCGGGCCCAGTGGTATGTGGGATGATGAACATGGATGAGGTCAGGCACAGTGGTGTGTGGGATGATGGATGAACATGGATGAGGTCAGGCCCAGTGGTGTGTGGGATGATGGATGATGAACATGGATGAGGTCAGGCCCAGTGGTGTGTGGGATGATGGATGATGAACATGGATGAGGTCAGGCCCAGTGGTGTGTGGGATGATGAATGATGAACATGGATGAGGTCGGGCCCAGTGGTGTGTGGGCTGATGGATGATGAACATGGATGAGGTCGGGCCCAGTGGTGTGTGGGATGATGAACATGGATGAGAACATGGATGCGGGCACAGTGGTGTGTGGGATGATGGATGATGAACATGGATGAGGTCAGGCCCAGTGGTGTGTGGGATGATGAACATGGATGAGGTCAGGCCCAGTGGTGTGTGGGATGATGGATGATGAACATGGATGAGGTCGGGCCCAGTGGTGTGTGGGATGATGAACATGGATGAGGTCGGGCCCAGTGGTGTGTGGGATGATGGATGATGAACATGGATGAGGTCGGGCCCAGTGGTGTGTGGGATGATGAACATGGATGAGGTCGGGCCCAGTGGTGTGTGGGATGCAGAGTTTCTCTTGTCTCTCCCATTTCTCTTCTTCATTGTTTCTTCGACTAGCTTGTCAATGAGCCAGTTTAATGTCCTTAAATAATCCCATCAAGTTCTGTCAGTATTGGCTCTAGTTCTCAGCCCTAGTTCTGTCTATTCTAACTCTCTATGCTAACATTTTATCCTAGCACTGCCCTAGCTCTTAAGTGTCAGCTGGCTGTCTTTGTGTAAACATAAGAGACGGAGAGACACAAGTGGACATCCGTGATGGGTTCTTAGTAGTCACATTGTGCATTCTGGGTATTTCAGGGACAGGAAGAGACTGGAGTGTTTCATCTTAAGTGGTTCTCTTTATCACACTCCACCTTTCTCTCTCCACCTTTGACTCTCTCCACCTCTCTCTCTCACCTCTCTCTCTCCACCTCTCTCTCTCCACCTCTCTCTCTCTCCACCTCTCTCTCTCTCTCCACCTCTCTCTCTCCACCTCTTTCTCTCCACCTCTCTCTCTCACCTCTCTCTCTCCACCTCTCTCTCTCCACCTCTCTCTCTCCACCTCTCTCTCTCACCTCTCTCTCTCCACCTCTGACTCTCTCCACCTCTCTCTCTCACCTCTCTCTCCACCTCTCTCTCTCCACCTCTCTCTTTCCACCTCTCTCTCTCCACCTCTCTCTCTCCACCTCTCTCTCCACCCTCTCTCTCCACTCTCTCTCCACCTCTCTCTCTCCACCTCTCTCACTCCACCTCTCTCTCTCCACCTCTCTCTCTCCACCTCTCACTCTCACCTCTCTCTCTCCACCTCTGACTCTCTCCACCTCACTTTCTATCCACTTCTCTTTCTCCACTTCTGTCTCTCTCTATCTCTCTCTTTCCATCTCTCTCTTCTTCTTTCTACTGGTGTTTAGTATTTCTTTATAGGTTCTTCATTCTAATGGTGTTGTTCGTTGCAAGGTCCTAGCAACGCAGGAATGTTCTACCTCTAATGGATCCAGAGAGAGCAGGTCCTACCTCTAATGGATCCAGAGAGAGCAGGCCCTACCTCTAATGGACCAAGAGAGAGCAGGCCCTACCTCTAATGGACCCAGAGAGAGCAGGCCCTACCTCTAATGGACCCAGAGAGAGCAGGCCCTACCTCTAATGGACCCAGAGAGAGCAGGCCCTACCTCTAATGGACCCAGAGAGAGCAGGCCCTACCTCTAATGGACCCAGAGAGAGCAGGCCCTACCTCTAATGGACCCAGAGAGAGCAGGCCCTACCTCTAATGGACCCAGAGAGAGCAGGCCCTACCTCTAATGGACCCAGAGAGAGCAGGCCCTACCTCTAATGGACCCAGAGAGAGCAGGCCCTACCTCTAATGGACCCAGAGAGAGCAGGCCCTACCTCTAATGGACCCAGAGAGAGCAGGCCCTACCTCTAATGGACCCAGAGAGAGCAGGCCCTACCTCTAATGGACCCAGAGAGAGCAGGCCCTACCTCTAATGGACCCAGAGAGAGCAGGCCCTACCTCTAATGGACCCAGAGAGAGCAGGCCCTACCTCTAATGGATCCATAGAGAGCAGTGTTGTGCTTTAGCTGTGCTATTGAGGCAGTGTTGTGCTTTAGCTATGCTATTGAGGCAGGGTTGTGCTTTAGTTGTGCTATTGAGGCAGGGTTGTGCTTTCAAACTAGTGACCTAGCCTTGCATCTTCATCAATTATATGGCAACATGAAATTTCACAGTAACCCAGCTGATGGTGGGGGGGTGGGGTTTCACAGTAACCCAGCTGATGTGGGGGTGGGGTTTCACAGTAACATATCTGATGGTGGGGGGTTGAGTTTCACAGTAACACAGCTGATGTGGGGGGTGGGGTTTCACAGTAACACAGCTGATGATTTTTGGGCAGGTGGGTGTTTATCTACTGGTTGAGTTTTATTATTTATACTTTCTTGCGATTATTTGCTATTTTACAGGATCCAGCTAGCCCAACCAGCATCCCAGCTAGCCCAACCAGCATCCTAGCTAGCCCAACCAGCATCCCAGCTAGCCCAACCAGCATCCTAGCTAGCCCAACCAGCATCCTAGCTAGCCCAGCTCAGAGTCCTGTGGCCCACATCATCTATGACAGATCTACTGGTGAGTTATATACCTGGGATGTCTAATTTGCTGTCATTCTTCCTTATGGTTCTTTTCCTCCTTCTGTTCTCATCCTCCTGTTCTCATCCTCCTGTTCTCATCCTTCTGTTCTCATCCTCCTGTTCTCATCCTTCTGTTCTCATCCTTCTGTTCTCATCCTCCTGTTCTCATCCTTCTGTTCTCATCCTTCTGTTCTCATCCTCCTGTTCTCATCCTTCTGTTCTCATCCTTCTGTTCTCATTCTTCTGTTCTCATTCTTCTGTTCTCATCCTTCTGTTCTCATCCTTCTGTTCTCATCCTTCTGTTCTCATCCTTCTGTTCTCATCCTTCTGTTCTCATCCTTCTGTTCTCATCCTCATCCTCTCTTGCTTGTTTTCTTTTAACTCTTTGTGATATTTGGGTTTGAATTGGTATCAAGCAACATGACTCAATGCAAACTGCTTTAGAGGAAGTGACATCAGAGGTTGAGCTGGATCGAGCAGGGCCAGCCAGTGTGGCGGATAAATGAAACAACAAAAAATCACACAGCAGAAAATAAGACACCACCCAAAAAATTATAGTAACTAAAACCAAAAGTCTGGCAAGATACACTAGGAAAGGGACTTAAATCATTGATCAGGAAGACAGAGGGCAATAACAATAAAGTGATTTACCCTTTAACCCTGGAGCTGTACCCTTTAGCCCTGGAGCTGTACCCTTTAACCCTGGAGCAGTACCCTTTAACCCTGGCGCTTTACCCTTTACCCCTGGAGCTGTACCCTTTACCCCTGGAGCTGTACCCTTTAACCCTGGAGCTGTACCCTTTAACCCTGGAGCGGTACCCTTTAACCCTGGAGCTGTACCCTTTAACCCTGGAGCAGTACCCTTTAACCCTGGCGCTTTACCCTTTACCCCTGGAGCTGTACCCTTTACCCCTGGAGCTGTACCCTTTAACCCTGGAGCTGTACCCTTTAACCCTGGAGCTGTACCCTTTAACCCTGGAGCTGTACCCTTTACCCCTGGAGCTTTACCCTTTAACCCTGGAGCTCTACCCTTTACCCCTGGAGCTTTACCCTTTAACCCTGGAGCTGTACCCTTTAACCCTGCCCTGCAGCTCTCCACTGAGGAAGTCCTAATAGAGGTTCTTTTGAACCTGCTTATAGACCATGAATCTGTGACTGCAAGACATGATTAATTAACATGTTTACTCTGTTGTGGATAAGAACCCATGAGAACCCATGAGAACCCATGGCCATAATTTCCCAGGACACAATTGAGGCCACAAATGAGTGTTATTGGTACTTAAGATATTTAACATATTATTTTATGATGTTTCTTTCATTACTCTTTTGAAGCATTTGTTATATTGGATTAGAAAGAAAATCTTTGTTGCCTCAGTAATATGAAAAGACCTCGTTATTGATCACACTTTTGGGTTAAATATTATGGACGAATTTCCAGTCAGTTTTGATGGTTAGTGTACAATACAATGTCCCATTGGGCATTCCATGGACCTGCCAAGACAAAGCACTCTGAGACAAAAACTAATGTAAAAAGCTGCTTTATGAAAATACATTTGATTGATTGAGGATTTAGGTTTCTCTCCCCATTCACTGGAAGAGAAGGAAGCAAATACATTGTTTTTGTAAGCAGAGCCATCTCAGATTTCAAAGTATAAAAGATCTATAGGGCTTCTCTCTGAGTGATGCAGCCCCTTGTGGGAAACAACATGCGGAAACCAGATTGTAGACAATATTATGCAGTCACTCAGTAGGAAGTTGGGAAGGAGACTGGGAAGGTCAGGAGGAGACAGGGAAGGTCAGAAGGGGACTCGGAAGGTCAGAAGGGGACTGGGAAGGTCAGAAGGAGACTGGGAAGGTCAGAAGGGGACTGGGAAGGTCAGGAGGGGACAGTATTGTGTATCTGTCTTCTGTGGAGGACAGTGGAGGACAGAGGAGGACAGGATGTGGGTGACAGGATGTGGGTGACAGGATGTGGGTGACAGAATGTGGGTGACAGAATGTGGGTGACAGAATGTGGGTGACAGAATGTGGGTGACAGGGGAGACCTTGTTGTCGCTAATGCATATAAACACTCACTTGACTGAACCAATAAATCATACAAACATACAGGTTGTTTATCCCAGCTTTTGGAGGCACAGATTTTCTGCACAGTGTGTATGTATGTGTGTGTCTGTGTGTGTGTGTGTGTGTGTGTGTGTGTGTGTGTGTGTGTGTGTGTGTGTGTGTGTGTGTGTGTGTGTGTGTGTGTGTGTGTGTGTGTGGTGTGTGTGTGTGTGTGTCTCTGTGTGTGTGTGTGTCTCTCTGTGTGTGTGTGTGTGTGTGTGTGTGTGTGTGTGTGTGTGGTGTGTGTGTGTGTGTGTGTGTGTGTGTGTGTCTCTGTGTGTGTGTGTGTGGTGTGTGTGTGTGTGTGTGTGTGTGTACATAAGGGTGTTGCTGATTAATACAACTGCTTTAACATAACGAGCTATTGATCCATCTTCTACAGAGAAAACGTCTTATTTATTTAACTTTGCTGCCACATGTGTTCTAGTAGATGGATATGCCTGTGATATTGGAAGGAGGGGAAAGATAGAGAAGATGTGGAGAGAGCGAGTTAAAGAGAGAGAAAGAAAGATGGAGAGAGAGATGGAAAGATGGAGAGAGAGATGGAAAGAGAAATGGAGAGGTGTAGTTAATTAGGGTGGGGTAAAATAGTATAAGATAATTTAGCTCATATATTCACATACACACTTTTCTTAAACACTAACACACACACGCACACACACAGATACACATACTGTCTTAAACACACACACACAGAAACACACACAGAAACCCAAGATATATATCTCTCTTTCACATATGCATATATGAGATGTACTACTAATAAATCCACCCGTCTAGTTTAGACAAGCAGTCTTATGTGGAATGATACGTGTGTGTGTGTGTGTGTGTGTGTGTGTGTTAATGATGATGATGAATGATTAGTGTTTGTGCTGTGAGCTGAAGTCAGTAATGTATCCGTTTGTCAGCAGTTGATCTTCAGAGCTACTGAGGCTCAATGAAGCCATTCCATCATACTGACAACTTCATATAGTTACACACACACACACACCCACATCACAGTCATTATCTTATTTATCTTTATATAATAAACGATATGAAGCTTCAGCCTGCTTCAGTAATCTGCATGGTCAGCTTCTAACTGCGTTGTGGATAACAGCCACCAATGGGGTTTATCCCCGTGATGATGAAGATGAAGCTAATGAGGAGGGCCCCGTCCCAGCGACCCGTCAGGAGAGCCCGGCACCAGTGGAGAGCTCCACCAGGTCCGATAGACCACAGCTGGCAGAGCCACAGTACCACCAGCACACCAAGAAGTCCAAGTCCTCCAAGAGCATGGATCTGGGTAATCTGTCTCAGTACTTGTAGTACCTACAGACCGGTCTACATCTGTCTGTCCTACAGACCGGTCTACATCTCTCTCTGTCCTACAGACCGGTCTACATCTGTCTCTGTCCTACAGACCGGTCTACATCTCTCTCTGTCCTACAGACCGGTCTACATCTGTCTCTGTCCTACAGTACAGACCGGTCTACATCTGTCTCTGTCCTACAGACCGGTCTACATCTGTCTGTCCTACAGACCGGTCTACATCTCTCTCTGTCCTACAGACCGGTCTACATCTGTCTCTGTCCTACAGACCGGTCTACATCTCTCTCTGTCCTACAGACCGGTCTACATCTGTCTCTGTCCTACAGACCGGTCTACATCTGTCTCTGTCCTACAGACCGGTCTACATCTGTCTGTCCTACAGACCGGTCTACATCTGTCTGTCCTACAGACCGGTCTACATCTGTCTGTCCTACAGACCGGTCTACATCTGTCTGTCCTACAGACCGGTCTACATCTATCTGTCCTACAGACCGGTCTACATCTGTCTGTCCTACAGACCGGTCTACATCTGTCTGTCCTACAGACCGGTCTACATCTGTCTGTCCTACAGACCGGTCTACATCTGTCTGTCCTACAGACCGGTCTACATCTCTCTCTGTCCTACAGACCGGTCTACATCTGTCTGTCCTACAGACCGGTCTACATCTCTCTCTGTCCTACAGACCGGTCTACATCTGTCTGTCCTACAGACCGGTCTACATCTGTCTGTCCTACAGACCAGTCTACATCTCTCTCTGTCCTACAGACCGGTCTACATCTGTCTGTCCTACAGACCGGTTTACATCTGTCTGTCCTACAGACCGGTCTACATCTGTCTGTCCTACAGACCGGTCTACATCTGTCTGTCCTACAGACCAGTCTACATCTATCTGTCCTACAGACCGGTCTACATCTCTCTGTCCTACAGACCGGTCTACATCTCTCTCTGTCCTACAGACCGGTCTACATCTGTCTGTCCTACAGACCAGTCTACATCTATCTGTCCTACAGACCGGTCTACATCTCTCTGTCCTACAGACCGGTCTACATCTCTCTCTGTCCTACAGACCGGTCTACATCTGTCTGTCCTACAGACCAGTCTACATCTATCTGTCCTACAGACCGGTCTACATCTCTCTGTCCTACAGACCGGTCTACATCTCTCTCTGTCCTACATACCGGTCTACATCTCTCTGTCCTACAGACCGGTCTACATTTCTCTCTGTCCTACAGACCGGTCTACATCTATCTGTCCTACAGACCGATCTACATCTGTCTGTCCTACAGACCGGTCTACATCTCTCTGTCCTAATGACCGGTCTACATCTCTCTGTCCTACAGACCGGTCTACATCTCTCTGTCCTACAGATCGGTCTACATCTCTATGTCCTACAGATCGGTCTACATCTCTCTTTGTCCTACATACCGGTCTACATCTCTCTCTGTCCTACATACCGGTCTACATCTCTCTCTGTCCTACATAACGGTCTACATCTCTCTGTCATACAGACCGCTCTACATCTGTCTGTCATACAGACCGGTCTACATCTCTCTGTCCTACAGACCGGTCTACATCTGTCTGTCCTACAGACCGGTCTACATCTCTCTCTGTCCTACAGACCGGTCTACATCTGTCTGTCCTACAGACCGGTCTACATCTGTCTGTCCTACAGACCGGTCTACATCTGTCTGTCCTACAGACCGGTCTACATCTGTCTGTCCTACAGACCGGTCTACATCTCTCTCTGTCCTACAGACCGGTCTACATCTGTCTGTCCTACAGACCGGTCTACATCTCTCTCTGTCCTACAGACCGGTCTACATCTGTCTGTCCTACAGACCGGTCTACATCTCTCTCTGTCCTACAGACCGGTCTACATCTGTCTGTCCTACAGACCGGTCTACATCTGTCTGTCCTACAGACCAGTCTACATCTCTCTCTGTCCTACAGACCGGTCTACATCTGTCTGTCCTACAGACCGGTTTACATCTGTCTGTCCTACAGACCGGTCTACATCTGTCTGTCCTACAGACCGGTCTACATCTGTCTGTCCTACAGACCAGTCTACATCTATCTGTCCTACAGACCGGTCTACATCTCTCTGTCCTACAGACCGGTCTACATCTCTCTCTGTCCTACAGACCGGTCTACATCTGTCTGTCCTACAGACCAGTCTACATCTATCTGTCCTACAGACCGGTCTACATCTCTCTGTCCTACAGACCGGTCTACATCTCTCTCTGTCCTACAGACCGGTCTACATCTGTCTGTCCTACAGACCGGTTTACATCTGTCTGTCCTACAGACCGGTCTACATCTGTCTGTCCTACAGACCGGTCTACATCTGTCTGTCCTACAGACCAGTCTACATCTATCTGTCCTACAGACCGGTCTACATCTCTCTGTCCTACAGACCGGTCTACATCTCTCTCTGTCCTACAGACCGGTCTACATCTGTCTGTCCTACAGACCAGTCTACATCTATCTGTCCTACAGACCGGTCTACATCTCTCTGTCCTACAGACCGGTCTACATCTCTCTCTGTCCTACAGACCGGTCTACATCTGTCTGTCCTACAGACCAGTCTACATCTATCTGTCCTACAGACCGGTCTACATCTCTCTGTCCTACAGACCGGTCTACATCTCTCTCTGTCCTACATACCGGTCTACATCTCTCTGTCCTACAGACCGGTCTACATTTCTCTCTGTCCTACAGACCGGTCTACATCTATCTGTCCTACAGACCGATCTACATCTGTCTGTCCTACAGACCGGTCTACATCTCTCTGTCCTAATGACCGGTCTACATATCTCTGTCCTACAGACCGGTCTACATCTCTCTGTCCTACAGATCGGTCTACATCTCTATGTCCTACAGATCGGTCTACATCTCTCTTTGTCCTACATACCGGTCTACATCTCTCTCTGTCCTACATACCGGTCTACATCTCTCTCTGTCCTACATAACGGCCTACATCTCTCTGTCATACAGACCGCTCTACATCTGTCTGTCATACAGACCGGTCTACATCTCTCTGTCCTACAGACCGGTCTACATCTGTCTGTCCTACAGACCGGTCTACATCTGTCTGTCCTACAGACCGGTCTACATCTGTCTGTCCTACAGACCAGTCTACATCTATCTGTCCTACAGACCGGTCTACATCTCTCTGTCCTACAGACCGGTCTACATCTCTCTCTGTCCTACAGACCAGTCTACATCTATCTGTCCTACAGACCGGTCTACATCTCTCTGTCCTACAGACCGGTCTACATCTCTCTCTGTCCTACATACCGGTCTATATCTCTCTGTCCTACAGACCGGTCTACATTTCTCTCTGTCCTACAGACCGGTCTACATCTATCTGTCCTACAGACCGATCTACATCTGTCTGTCCTACAGACCGGTCTACATCTCTCTGTCCTAATGACCGGTCTACATCTCTCTGTCCTACAGACCGGTCTACATCTCTCTGTCCTACAGATCGGTCTACATCTCTATGTCCTACAGATCGGTCTACATCTCTCTTTGTCCTACATACCGGTCTACATCTCTCTCTGTCCTACATACCGGTCTACATCTCTCTCTGTCCTACATAACGGTCTACATCTCTCTGTCATACAGACCGCTCTACATCTGTCTGTCATACAGACCGGTCTACATCTCTCTGTCCTACAGACCGGTCTACATCTGTCTGTCCTACAGACCGGTCTACATCTGTCTGTCCTACAGACCGGTCTACATCTGTCTGTCCTACAGACCAGTCTACATCTATCTGTCCTACAGACCGGTATACATCTCTCTGTCCTACAGACCGGTCTACATCTCTCTCTGTCCTACAGACCGGTCTACATCTCTCTGTCCTACAGACCGGTCTACATTTCTCTCTGTCCTACAGACCGGTCTACATCTCTCTCTGTCATACAGACCGGTCTACATCTGTCTGTCCTACAGACCGGTCTACATCTGTCTGTCCTACAGACCGGTCTACATCTCTCTGTCCTAATGACCGGTCTACATCTCTCTGTCCTACAGACCGGTCTACATCTCTCTGTCCTACAGATCGGTCTACATCTCTATGTCCTACAGATCGGTCTACATCTCTCTTTGTCCTACATACCGGTCTACATCTCTCTCTGTCCTACATACCGGCCTACATCTCTCTCTGTCCTACATACCGGTCTACATCTCTCTGTCATACAGACCGCTCTACATCTGTCTGTCATACAGACCGGTCTACATCTCTCTGTCCTACAGACCGGTCTACATCTGTCTGTCCTACAGACCGGTCTACATCTGTCTGTCCTACAGACCGGTCTACATCTGTCTGTCCTACAGACCGGTCTACATCTCTCTGTCCTACAGACCGGTCTACATATATCTGTCCTACAGACCAGTCTACATCTATCTGTCCTACAGACCGGTCTACATCTCTCTGTCCTACAGACCGGTCTACATCTCTCTCTGTCCTACAGACCGGTCTACATCTCTCTCTGTCATACAGACCGGTCTACATCTCTCTCTGTCCTAATGACCGGTCTACACCTCTCTCTGTCCTACATACCGGTCTACATCTATCTGTCCTACAGACCGGTCTACATCTCTCTGTCCTAATGACCGGTCTACATCTCTCTGTCCTACAGACCGGTCTACATCTCTCTCTGTCCTACAGACCGGTCTACATTTCTCTCTGTCCTACAGACCGGTCTACATCTCTCTCTGTCCTACAGACCAGTCTACATCTCTCTGTCCTAATGACCGGTCTACATCTCTCTCTGTCCTACATACCGGTCTACATCTATCTGTCCTACAGACCGGTCTACATCTCTCTGTCCTACAGACCGGTCTACATCTCCCTGTCCTACAGACCGGTCTACATCTGTCTGTCCTAGTTATAAGGAGGGCCTGTTTCATGTCTGTCTGATAGCAGGCAGTAAGGAGGGCCTGTTTCATGTCTGTCTGATAGCAGGCAGTAAGGAGGGCCTGTTTCATGTCTGTCTGATAGCAGGCAGTAAGGAGGGCCTGTTTCATGTCTGTTTGATAGCAGGCAGTAAGGAGGGCCTGTTTCATGTCTGTCTGATAGCAGGCAGTAAGGAGGGCCTGTATCATGTCTGTCTGATAGCAGGCAGTAAGGAGGGCCTGTTTCATGTCTGTCTGATAGCAGGCAGTAAGGAGGGCCTGTTTCATGTCTGTCTGATAGCAGGCAGTAAGGAGGGCCTGTTTCATGTCTGTTTGATAGCAGGCAGTAAGGAGGGCCTGTTTCATGTCTGTCTGATAGCAGGCAGTAAGGAGGGCCTGTTTCATGTCTGTCTGATAGCAGGCAGTAAGGAGCGCCTGTTTCATGTCTGTCTGATAGCAGGCAGTAAGGAGGGCCTGTTTCATGTCTGTCTGATAGCAGGCAGTAAGGAGGGCCTGTTTCATGTCTGTTTGATAGCAGGCAGTAAGGAGGGCCTGTTTCATGTCTGTCTGATAGCAGGCAGTAAGGAGGGCCTGTTTCATGTCTGTTTGATAGCAGGCAGTGAGGAGGGCCTGTTTCATGTCTGTTTGATAGCAGGCAGTAAGGAGGGCCTGTTTCATGTCTGTCTGATAGCAGGCAGTAAGGAGGGCCTGTTTCATGTCTGTCTGATAGCAGGCAGTAAGGAGGGCCTGTTTCATGTCTGTCTGATAGCAGGCAGTAAGGAGCGCCTGTTTCATGTCTGTTTGATAGCAGTCAGTAAGGAGGGCCTGTTTCATGTCTGTCTGATAGCAGGCAGTAAGGAGGGCCTGTTTCATGTCTGTTTGATAGCAGGCAGTAAGGAGGGCCTGTTTCATGTCTGTCTGATAGCAGGCAGTAAGGAGGACCTGTTTCATGTCTGTCTGATAGCAGGCAGTAAGGAGCGCCTGTTTCATGTCTGTCTGATAGCAGGCAGTAAGGAGGGCCTGTTTCATGTCTGTCTGATAGCAGGCAGTAAGGAGGGCCTGTTTCATGTCTGTCTGATAGCAGGCAGTAAGGAGGGCCTGTTTCATGTCTGTTTGATAGCAGGCAGTAAGGAGGGCCTGTTTCATGTCTGTCTGATAGCAGGCAGTAAGGAGGGCCTGTTTCATGTCTGTTTGATAGCAGGCAGTAAGGAGGGCCTGTCATGTCTGTTTGATAGCAGGCAGTAAGGAGGGCCTGTCATGTCTGTTTGATAGCAGGCAGTAAGGAGGGCCTGTTTCATGTCTGTCTGATAGCAGGCAGTAAGGAGGGCCTGTTTCATGTCTGTTTGATAGCAGGCAGTAAGGAGGGCCTGTTTCATGTCTGTCTGATAGCAGGCAGTAAGGAGGGCCTGTTTCATGTCTGTCTGATAGCAGGCAGTAAGGAGGGCCTGTTTCATGTCTGTTTGATAGCAGGCAGTAAGGAGGGCCTGTTTCATGTCTGTCTGATAGCAGGCAGTAAGGAGGGCCTGTTTCATGTCTGTCTGATATTAAATGTTGACTGGCATGTCTAAGTGCATGTTAGGAGCAGATCAATGGGCGCTCAAACATAACCTGATTATTCTCTGTTTTACCTTCACATATTGGCCCAATCCAATCACTACAATAGAAAAGCCTGTTGCTTAGATGCTTTTACAGAGAAAGACACGCACTGTATTCCAAATGGTGTCCTATTCCCTACGTGGTACTCTACTTAAACATTAGCTGCTATCCCTGGTCAACAAAAGTACACTATAAAGGAAATATGGTTCCATTTGGGACCGAATCTGTGTTGCAGCTCACAGACACCTGGTAATGTTTTCCTGTATGTGTTGTAGCTCACAGACACCTGGTAATGTTTTCCTGTATGTGTTGTAGCCACACAGACACCTGGTAATGTTTTCCTCTATATGTTGTAGCTCACAGACACCTGGTAATGTTTTCCTGTATGTGTTGTAGCCACACAGACACCTGGTAATGTTTTCCTGTATGTGTTGTAGCTCACAGACACCTGGTAATGTTTTCCTGTATGTGTTGTAGCTCACAGACACCTGGTAATGTTTTCCTGTATGTGTTGTAGCCACACAGACACCTGGTAATGTTTTCCTGTATGTGTTGTAGCCACACAGACACCTGGTAATGTTTTCCTGTATGTGTTGTAGACAGACAGGCAGACAGACAGACATGCAGACAGACAGACATACATACAGGCAGACAGACATACATACATACAGGCAGACAGTCACCTGCATCTCTGGCTAATGCAGTTTGATCTGGCATAAACACTAAAAGTAATTGAGAACCATATAACTGTGGATGAAATTGGTTGTCTTTGATAGGAGGACTGGAGATTAATAAAACATATCCAGGAAACAACGCGCCCTCCCGTTAGTTCATGAATAATATAAACGTTACAATTGTATTTTAATTGAAATTTTGGAGAGCGTTCTTATTCACCTAACTATAAACTACAGAAGAGGATTAGGGCCACTGGTAAAATAAATATTTGAGTTCAGACTTTTTTTCTCAGAATTCGGACATTAATGGACAGGTAATTGACGTTGAGCAGTTGGTGCCTAACCCGGTCCTCCTCAGTCCTCCTCCTCCCCTCTCCCTCCCCTCCTCCTCCCATCTCCCTCCCTCCCCTCCTCTTTTCCCCTCCTTTCCCTCCCCTCCTCTTTTCCCCTCCTTTCCCTCCTCCCCCCTCCCCTCTCCCTCCCCCTCCTCTTCTCCTCTCTCTCCCCCCTTCTCTCCTCCTCCCTCCACTTGCTGTCATGTCATCAGCACAGCTTACAACAGGAGTGAACACCCTAATCAACACACACCTCACTAAACACACCTCCCACTCCCCCGCACACACACACACACACACACACACACACACACTCACACTCACACTCACACTCACACACACACACACACATACACACAACAAGCTAAGAGATATTATTAGTGAGTCCCAGATTCCAGTTCCTCTAGTTCCTCTCTGTTGGTCTCCATCCTCACAGTGGACCATGTGTTTGTAATTAACACTTGTTAAAGGTAACATGAGCAGGGTGGCCTTCCTCCTGATTCCATTCACATCTCTCTAATCTGCCTGCCTGTCTCTCTAATCTGCCTGCTTGTCTCTCTAATCTGCCTGCTTGTCTCTCTAATCTGCCTGCTTGTCTCTCTAATCTGCCTACTTGTCTCTCTAATCTGCCTGCTTGTCTCTCTAATCTGCCTGCTTGTCTCTCTAATCTGCCTGCTTGTCTCTCTAATCTGCCTGCTTGTCTCTCTAATCTGCCTGCTTGTCTCTCTAATCTGCCTGCTTGTCTCTCTAATCTGCCTGCTTGTCTCTCTAATCTGCCTGCTTGTCAGTGGGTCTATCTGCCTGCTTGTCTCTAATCTGCCTGCTTGTCTCTCTAATCTGCCTGCTTGTCTCTCTAATCTGCCTGCTTGTCTCTCTGATCTGCCTGCTTGTCTCTCTAATCTGCCTGCTTGTCTCTCTAATCTGCCTGTTTGTCTCTCTAATCTGCCTGCTTGTCTCTCTGATCTGCCTGCCTTTTTGATCTGCTTGTCTCTCTGATCTGCTTGTCTCTCTGATCTGCCTGCTTGTCTTTCTGATCTGCCTGTCTCTCTGATCTGCCTGTCTCTCTGATCTGCCTGTCTCTCTGATCTGCCTGCATGTCTCTCTGATCTGCCTGCCTGTCTCTCTGATCTGCCTGTCTCTCTGACCTGCCTGTCTCTCTGATCTGCCTGTCTCTCTGACCTGCCTGTCTCTCTGATCTGCCTGCTTGTCTCTCTGATCTGCCTGTCTCTCTGATCTGCCTGTCTCTCTGACCTGTCTGTTTCTCTGATCTGCCTGCTTGTCTCTCTGATCTGCCTGTCTCTCTGATCTGCCTGTCTCTCTGACCTGTCTGTTTATCTGATCTGCCTGCTTGTCTCTCAGATCTGCCTGCCTGTCTCTCTGATCTGCCTGCTTGTCTCTCAGATCTGCTTGTCCCTCTGATCTGCCTGTCTCTCTGATCTGCCTGTCTCTCTGATCTGCCTGTCTCTCTGATCTGCCTGCTTGTCTCTCTGATCTGCTTGTCTCTCTGATCTGCCTGTCTCTCAGATATGCCTGCCTTTTGATCTGCTTGTCTCTCTGATCTGCTTGTCTCTCTGATCTGCCTGCTTGTCTTTCTGATCTGCCTGTCTCTCTGATCTGCCTGTCTCTCTGATCTGCCTGCTTGTCTTTCTGATCTGCTTGTCTCTCTGATCTGCTTGTCTCTCTGATCTGCCTGCATGTCTCTCTGATCTGCCTGCCTGTCTCTCTGATCTGCCTGTCTCTCTGACCTGCCTGTCTCTCTGATCTGCCTGCCTGTCTCTCTGATCTGCCTGCCTGTCTCTCTGATCTGCCTGCTTGTCTCTCTGATCTGCCTGTCTCTCTGATCTGCCTGTCTCTCTGACCTGTCTGTTTCTCTGATCTGCCTGCTTGTCTCTCTGATCTGCCTGTCTCTCTGATCTGCCTGTCTCTCTGACCTGTCTGTTTCTCTGATCTGTCTGCTTGTCTCTCTGATCTGCCTGTCTAATCTGTATTTCCAGTGGCAGATGAATCCAATATGGGAACCCTTGCAGGCCAGTCAGGTAAGGAACCCAGCAGATCTCTGTAGAACAACTAGCACCTACACACAGCTGGCGCTCGTCAGTTCCCACACAACGCTCCGCAGGAAACCAGCCTGGCCTCTGGGTCCCAATGTGGGGCTCTGATAGATGGGACCCGGCTTGGGCCTGGGGGAACTCCTGGAGGAGCAGGAGACCTGGCTGCTGTGAGTCGGTCTAGTTGTGTGTAGTAGGATGGTGTAGTTGTGTGTAGTAGTATGGTGTTGTAGTATGGTGTAATTGTATGTAGTAGGATGGTGTAATAGTATGGTGTAGTTGTGTGTAGTATGGTGTAGTAGTATGGTGTAGTTGTGTGTAGTAGTATGGTGTAGTTGTGTGTAGTATGGTGTAGTTGTGTGTAGTAGTATGGTGTAATAGTATGGTGTATTTGTGTGTAGTATGGTGTAGTTGTGTGTAGTAGTATGGTGTAGTTGTGTGTAGTATGGTGTAGTTGTGTGTAGTATGGTGTAGTTGTGTGTAGTAGTATGGTGTAGTTGTGTGTAGTAGGATGGTGTAGTTGTGTGTATTATGGTGTAGTTGTGTGTAGTATGGTGTAGTTGTGTAGTAGTAGTATGGTGTAGTTGTGTGTAGTAGTATGGTCTAGTTGTGCTGTGTGGTTGTGTGTAGTAGTATGGTATAGATTGAGCCCACATGTTAAAGGTCACATGACGAGATTGAGCCCACATGTTAAAGGTCACATGGTATAGATTGAGCCCACATGTTAAAGGTCACATGGTATAGATTGAGCCCACATGTTAAAGGTCACATGGTGTAGATTGAGCCCACATGTTAAAGGTCACATGACTAGATTGAGCCCACATGTTAAAGGTCACATGACTAGATTGAGCCCACATGTTAAAGGTCACATGGTATAGATTGAGCCCACATGTTAAAGGTCACATGGTATAGATTGAGCCCACATGTTAAAGGTCACATGACTAGATTGAGCCCACATGTTAAAGGTCACATGACTAGATTGAGTCCACATGTTAAAGGTCACATGACTAGATTGAGTCCACATGTTAAAGGTCACATGACTAGATTGAGCCCACATGTATCTCAGGGTGTGGCTGGAATGTGAATCGCTGAGGCGGCCATTTTGAATTACTGAGCCCCGTTAAGCTTGTACCAATCCAGTGTTTCTGCATTTTAAACTGCATCATTTCCTTTATTCAATTCTTTTAGTCCTTGACACACACACACACACACATATCTGTTGTTTATCTCAGTGACAACCCCTACTTCAAACTGCTCTCTGAGTAATGGCCTGTGTTTCCTGTCTGGCGTGTGCGATTTTTCTCTGTCCCTGCAGTTTAAAAAGGGTTGGTAATAAGTTTAATAAAAGCATCAATTTTACCGGTGGTTTTACTGATCAACAGGCTAATGTTTATTGACATGCTGCATGCCTGCAGAATAGACCCGTGCTGACGCTGTGTGTACGCTGTGTGTGTGTGTGTACGCTGTGTGTACGCTGTGTGTACGCTGTGTGTACGCTGTGTGTGTGTGTGTACGCTGTGTGTACGCTGTGTGTACGCTGTGTGTGTGTGTGTACGCTGTGTGTACGCTGTGTGTCTGTGTGTGTGTACGCTGTGTGTGTGTGTGTGTGTACGCTGTGTGTACGCTGTGTGTCTGTGTGTGTGTACGCTGTGTGTGTGTGTGTGTGTACGCTGTGTGTGTGTGTGTACACTGTGTGTGTGTGTACGCTGTGTGTGTGTTTGTACGCTGTATGTGTGTGTGTGTACGCTGTGTGTGTGTGTGTACACTGTGTGTGTGTATGCTGTGTGTGTGTTTGTACGCTGTATGTGTGTGTGTGTGTGTGTGTGTACGCTGTATGTGTGTGTGTGTGTGTGTGTGTGTGTGTGTGTGTGGATCTCTGCACACATCTTTATGAGCTTTGACACATTTCATTATCAGGATGGTTTTTAAGAGGCCTGACAAACTCTGAGCTCTACTTCTAATCCGACTAAAACCTTCTAGGGCTCTATTACGGTGTTGCTAGGTGATATGATAGACCCCGCCCCAATATTCATCTAGAATTGTCTATATCTCTTACTGTCTCTCCTCCTCTCTGTATCTCTTACTGTCTCTCCTCCTCTCTGTATCTCTTACTGTCTCTCCTCCTGTCTGTATCTCTTACTGTCTCTCCTCCTGTCTGTATCTCTTACTGTCTCTCCTCCTCTCTGTATCTCTTACTGTCTCTCCTCCTCTCTGTATCTCTTACTGTCTCTCCTCCTGTCTGTATCTCTTACTGTCTCTCCTCCTGTCTGTATCTCTTACTGTCTCTCCTCCTGTCTGTATCTCTTACTGTCTCTCCTCCTGTCTGTATCTCTTACTGTCTCTCCTCCTGTCTGTATCTCTTACTGTCTCTCCTCCTGTCTGTATCTCTTACTGTCTCTCCTCCTGTCTGTATCTCTTACTGTCTCTCCTCCTGTCTGTATCTCTTACTGTCTCTCCTCCTGTCTGTATCTCTTACTGTCTCTCCTCCTGTCTGTATCTCTTACTGTCTCTCCTCCTGTCTGTATCTCTTACTGTCTCTCCTCCTGTCTGTATCTCTTACTGTCTCTCCTCCTGTCTGTATCTCTTACTGTCTCTCCTCCTGTCTGTATCTCTTACTGTCTCTCCTCCTCTCTGTATCTCTTACTGTCTCTCCTCCTCTCTGTATCTCTTACTGTCTCTCCTCCTGTCTGTATCTCTTACTGTCTCTCCTCCTGTCTGTATCTCTTACTGTCTCTCCTCCTGTCTGTATCTCTTACTGTCTCTCCTCCTGTCTCTATCTCTTACTGTCTCTCCTCCTGTCTGTATCTCTTACTGTCTCCTCCTGTCTGTATCTCTTACTGTCTCTCCTCCTGTCTGTATCTCTTACTGTCTCTTCTGTCTCTCCTCCTGTCTGTATCTCTTACTGTCTCTCCTCCTGTCTGTATCTCTTACTGTCTCTCCTCCTGTCTGTATCTCTTACTGTCTCTCCTCCTGTCTGTATCTCTTACTGTCTCTCCTCCTGTCTGTATCTCTTACTGTCTCTCCTCCTGTCTGTATCTCTTACTGTCTCTCCTCCTGTCTGTATCTCTTACTGTCTCTCCTCCTGTCTATATCTCTTACTGTCTCTCCTCCTGTCTGTATCTCTTACTGTCTCTCCTCCTGTCTGTATCTCTTACTGTCTCTCTCCTCTTCCTTCTCTTCTCTCTCTTGGTTGTCTCCTTTCACACACACTCGGCTGGATTAGTGTTCCAGCTGTGTGTGTGTCTGTGTCTGTGTGTGTGTGTGTGTGTGTGTGTGTGTCTGTGTGTGTCTGTGTGTGTCTGTGTCTGTGTCTGTGTGTCTGTGTGTGTGTGTGTGTGTGTGTGTGTGTGTGTGTGTGTGTGTGTGTGTGTGTGTGTGTGTGTGTGTGAATGACGGCTGCAGATGTGGTGTGATCTTACTAATTTAGGGAAGCTGAGTGAAAAGTGTTCCCTGTTGGTCGGCCCCTAAACACATGCTGTAAAACACTGGTCACATGACACATGACTGACAGGTCTCTACCTCACATTAATACAGGTCTCTACCTCACACTAATACTGCCTCTCTACCTTACACTAATACAGCCTCCCTACCTCACACTAATACAGCCTCCCTACCTCACACTAATACAGCCTCCCTACCTCACACCAATACAGCCTCCCTACCTCACACTAATACAGCCTCCCTACCTCACACTAATACAGCCTCCCTACCTCACACTAATACAGCCTCCCTACCTCACACTAATACAGCCTCCCTACCTCACACTAATACAGCCTCCCTACCTCACTCTAATACAGCCTCCCTACCTCACACTAATACAGCCTCCCTACCTCACACTAATACAGCCTCCCTACCTCACACTAATACAGCCTCCCTTCCTCACACTAATACAGCCTCCCTACCTCACACTAATACAGCCTCCCTTCCTCACACTAATACAGCCTCCCTTCCTCACACCAATACAGCCTCCCTACCTCACACTAATACAGCCTCCCTTCCTCACACCAATACAGCCTCCCTACCTCACACCAATACAGCCTCCCTACCTCACACTAATACAGCCTCCCTCTTTAAGGTTTGGCTTTTCAACATCTCATTATTAGCCAGAGTTGATTCACTTTTAGATGCTGAATTATTTGCATCGTTGAATCTAATGTGGTTTTGTTTTCTGGCACTGTGAAAATGCTCTCCTCTCAAAGGTTTAACTCTGTGGGAGGCAAAGCCGTTTATTGTTCTCCAAGTGAAAATGCTTTCTTTATTGATTTGAACTCTTGTTGGAGGTTTAATGAAGTGTGCCAAGCAACAGTTGAGTTTGGTTCCACAGTTTGGGGACTCCAGCTAGTTCCTGCTTGCATTCACATATGCTCCCGCCAACACAAACACACAGACACCCCAACACACACACACACACACACCCCAACACACACACACACACACACACGTACACACACACACGTACACACACACACACACACACACACACACACACACACACACACACACACACACACACACACACACACTGACAGACTCCCCAACACACACACACACAGACAGACTCCCCAACACACACTCACACACACACACACACACACACACACACACACAGACAGACACCCCAACACACACACACACACTCACACAGACTCCACACACACTCACACACACACACACACACACACAGGCTCCCTACACACACACACACACACACACACACACACACACACACACACACACACAGACACACACACACTCACACTCACACACACACACACACACACAGACACACACACACTCACACTCACACACACACACACACAGACTCCCCTACACACACACACACACAACACACACACACACACACACACACACACACACACACACACACACACACACACAGACTCCCCAACACACACACACACTAAACTCCAACCCAAACCACAGAGCCTCTCCTCTGCTTCCAGTGAAAACACCCCCTCACCACACCAGTCATGGAAACTCAACACTAGCCAATATATATAGATATATATTTATATATATATATATATATATTACTGACCCACATGGAAAATATAAACATGTGATTTCAGGGGATCCTGTTAAGTTTTGGGTGCGTCCCAAGTGAAACTACACCCCTCTAATAGTGCACTTGTTTCAACCAGGGGCCTATGATCTGAGGGCATTATGGAGGGAATAGTGGTCTGTTTTGTACGTTTGTTTTCTGGTTAATGCTGTGGGTTTTGTCCTGGTGTTTAAAGCAGCCAGGGGTCTGTGATGGAGTAACAGCATTAGTTTGTATTTAATCATCACTCAAATAATATGTACGATACAAATACCAGCACCAAATCAAACTGCTGGATCTGTTTTATATCTTACTTTAAACATTGTGGTTTTAGCAGTCAAGCTTTACAATTCCTCTTTAACTCCTAGAAGCCCAGACCTCGGACGGGAAAATATCTACATTTATATGCACATTTGCTATATGTTAATGTCCTGCAGATCAGCACTGATGAGCCAAAACATTATGACCGGTGAAGCAGATAACATCATGGTCATCTCCGAACAGGAGGACATGTCATAAGATCTGAGTAGATTAGATGGTGAGAGAGCAGTCAGTTAAAGCAGTAAACAGACCTCCTCCTCGATACTGTTCAAGTTGAGACTGGTGTTTAATGGGTAATATTAAATGATGTTCCCAGTTGGGGACCTGTGAGGCATCTGTTTATATAACTAGACACTATAATGTATTTGTTCCCGTATACTCGGCTGTGCACTGGGGCCTCCCACTCCTCTGTTTATGCTGGTCACTTTCCTAACCTTTTCTTGTATTGAACAGCCTTCATTTCTCAGAAGAATACATTGACGAGAACCAACAATTGCTGAGGTTTAAGATGCTCAGCTAGTATTATAAAGACCATTTGTATTTGTTTTTTTTTAATCAGCACTGTTTTCAGCTGTGCTAACCTCGATGCAGAAGGCTTTTCTAATGATCAATTCACCTTTTCAATTGATGAAGTTATTAGCTAACACAATGTGCCATTAGAAGACAGGACTGGTTCCTGATAATGGGTCTCTGTAGGTCGATGAAGATAATCAATAATAAAGCATCAGTTACACGGTACAATGGTAACTAACAACAGTGTCTACGCTGTGTAACCCATTTTATGTTGTTCCACTAGTTTTCTTTTGAGCCTAATGTTTTTCTCAGTAGAGTATGTTTAGGTTTGACCTTGTGCTGGACGTTGAGCCAATCAATATAACATGTTAATTAGACACCTACAGGTAACAGGTTAAACCGAACACGTCCAGAAAAAGCATCTACACAGAGTAAAGGTTCATCTCAGAAGTGCCCTCTGTTCTGCCTGTCCCATTAGCTCGCTGGTTTTCCTCTGTTTATCAGCGTGTCCCTGTGTCATTAAAGACCAATGGATGGTGTTATTAAACCAGCCACACCAAAACAACACACACACACTCTCTCACACACACACGCACACACACACACACACACACACACACACACTCAGCTGACAGCCCCTGAAATGGGAGTTAGCTGCCCATGTCTTTGTTTCGTTTTTTCTTGGGCGATCCAGACAGAACGTGGCGGGGAGAGATATGATATCTGTCTGAGGTTTGACAAACAAAGCCAGGACACCCAGCTCACTGCACATATAAAAGAATAAGAAATAAATGCAGTGAAATTAGCCTCGGCTGTCCTGAAGAAAAATGAACCCTCTGACCTGTCTCAGAATGCAGATGTTGGGTTTTTAAGACAGTGAAAAGGTTCTGGGGAAAAGAAAGGGGAGATATAAAGATATGTGGGTAGTGTGAGAGACAGGATGTGGGTAGTGTGAGAGACAGGATGTGGGTAGTGTGAGAGACAGGATGTGGGTAGTGTGAGAGACAGGATGTGGGTAGTGTGAGAGACAGGATGTGGGTAGTGTGAGAGACAAGATGTTAATGTGAGAGACAGGATGTGGGTAGTGTGAGAGACAGGATGTGGGTAGTGTGAGAGACAGGATGTGGGTAGTGTGAGAGACAGGATGTTAATGTGAGAGACAGGATGTGGGCAGTGTGAGAGACAGGATGTTAATGTGAGAGACAGGATGTGGGCAGTGTGAGAGACAGGATGTTAATGTGAGAGACAGGATGTGGGCAGTGTGAGAGACAGGACTTAACTGGAGGTGTACCTGAAGGCCCATGGAGACACACAACTGTACTGATCATCACAGAGACACAATACCACTCACAGCTACACACATCTGTACTGTTCTGTATCTGTGAGTGGTATACTGTATCTCTCCTCCCTTCTCTCTCTCCTCTCCTCTCTTATCTCTCTCCTTTCTCCATCCTATATCCCACCTCCCTCTTTCTCTCCTCTCTTCTCTCCCTCATCTTCCCTTTTCTTTCCTCTTCTCTCTCTCCTATATCTCGGTTTATGTTTGTCTTCTTTCCTGTAAATATTGAGTACAGGTTTGTTGCTGATTCATCCTGAAAGCCACCATGTTGGTCTGATTTGGATTGATGGATTCATCAGTCTAGAAGAACGCCATCTGTTAAGTGTGTGTGTTAAATGTGTGTGTGTGTGTGTGTGTCTGTTAAGTATGAGTGTGTGTGTGTGTGTGTCTGTTTGAGTGTGTGTGTGTGTGTGTGTGTGTCTGTTTAGACATACTTAACACACAAACACACACACTAAACAGACACACACACACACACACACTCACACAGACACACTCACACACACTAAACACACAATAAACACACATACACACGTATGTGTGTTTATTGTGTGTTTAGTGTGTGTGTGTGTGTGTGTCTGTTAAGTGTATGTCTGTGTGAGTGTGTGTATGTGTGTGTGTCTGTTTAGTGTGTGTGTTTGTGTGTTAAGTATGTCTGTGTGTTTGTGTGTCTAGTCTGTGTGAGTGTATTTAGTCTGTCGACACACACACACACACACACACTAAACAGACACACACTAAACCGACACACACACACTAAACAGACACACACTAAACCGACACACACACACACACACACACACACACACACTAAACAGACACACACTAAACCAACACACACGCACACTAAACCAGCACACACTAAACAGACACACACACACATACACACACACACACACACACTTAAACACACACACATACACACACACAGACACACACACACACACACACACACACACACTAAACAGACACACACTAAACCAACACACACGCACACTAAACCAGCACACACTAAACAGACACACACACACACACACACATACACACACACACACACACACATAAACACACACACATACACACACACCCTGTGTCAGAATCTTTATGCTCGGCTGTACAACCAGCTCTGAGATATGACACTCCATTTATGATGTGTGTGTGTGAGAGAGAGAGAGTGACCTGTGACCCCTATATTCCTACTCTGTCTCTCACTAACGTAATAAATGTGGACTCCTAATTATGAGATGCTTTTTAAAAGGCTGTCATTGCCTGTTATCTCAACCATATGTCTTATCCCTGGGGGGGGGGAGTGTAGGTGGGTGGGTGGTGTAGGTGGGTGGGGAGGTGGAGGTGCAGGGGGTGGGGAGGTGTAGGTGGGTGGGGAGGTGTAGGTGGGTGGGTGGTGTAGGTGGGTGGGGAGGTGGAGGTGCAGGGGGTGGGGAGGTGTAGGTGGGTGGGGAGGTGTAGGTGGGTGGGTGGTGTAGGTGGGTGGGGAGGTGGAGGTGCAGGGGGTGGGGAGGTGTAGGTGGGTGGGGAGGTGTAGGTGGGTGGGGAGGTGTAGGTGGGTGGGTGGTGTAGGTGGGTGGGGAGGTGGAGGTGCAGGGGGTGGGGAGGTGTAGGTGGGTGGGGAGGTGCAAGGGGTGGGGAGGTGTAGGTGGGTGGGGAGGTGGAGGTGGGTGGGGAGGTGGAGGTGCAGGGGGTGGGGAGGTGTAGGTGGGTGGGGAGGTGTAGGTGGGTGGGTGGTGTAGGTGGGTGGGGAGGTGGAGGTGCAGGGGGTGGGGAGGTGTAGGTGGGTGGGGAGGTGTAGGTGGGTGGGTGGTGTAGGTGGGTGGGGAGGTGGAGGTGCAGGGGGTGGGGAGGTGTAGGTGGGTGGGGAGGTGTAGGTGGGTGGGGAGGTGTAGGTGGGTGGGTGGTGTAGGTGGGTGGGGAGGTGGGGGTGCAGGGGGTGGGGAGGTGTAGGTGGGTGGGGAGGTGCAAGGGGTGGGGAGGTGTAGGTGGGTGGGGAGGTGGAGGTGGGTGGGTGGTGTAGGTGGGTGGGGAGGTGGAGGTGCAGGGGGTGGGGAGGTGTAGGTGGGTGGGGAGGTGCTGGGGGGGGGGTGGTGTAGGTGGGTGGGGAGGTGGAGGTGGGTGGGTGGTGTAGGTGGGTGGGGAGGTGCAGGGGGTGGGGAGGTGTAGGTGGGTGGGGAGGGGGTGGTGAGGTGCCGCGGGTTGTGGGGATGTGTCGGTGGGTGGGTGTTAGCGGGGGGTGGAGAGGTGTTTTTCTCTATATATATATTTCTCTCTTTCTCACCTCATCCCTCTCTCATTCTTGTCTTTTTCTCTCTATATATTTCTCTTTCTCTCTCACCTTATCTCGTTCTGTCTCTGGCCACATTCACTATAAATGGATCCCAGTGGGATTTAGGAACTGTACATTTAATCAAGAAAACTATTATAAGAGATGTTTCATATGGCAATAAGGTGAGACAGACAGACAAGCTGTTGAAGTCAGACAGTCAGACAGACAGTCAGACAGACAGTCAGACAGACAGACAGACAGACAGACAGTCAGACAGACAGACAGACAGAGAGACTAGCTGGTTCATATGAGATGAGAGGAGGGGATGAGATTGACTCCCCTGCGTCTCCTACCCTCTGTCTCCTACCCTCTGTCTCCTCCCCTGCGTCTCCTACCCTCTGTCTCCTCCCCTGCGTCTCCTCCCCTGCGTCTCCTCCCCTGCGTCTCCTCCCATGCGTCTCCTCCCCTGCGTCTCCTCCCCTGCGTCTCCTCCCCTGCGTCTCCTACCCTGCGTCTCCTACCCTGCGTTTCCTACCCTCTGTCTCCTCCCCTGCGTCTCCTCCCCTGCGTCTCCTCCCCTGTGTCTCCTCCCCTGCGTCTCCTCCGCTGTGTCTCCTACCTCCCCTAACTCTAGCTCCATTCTATCAGGCTGCTGCCACCAGGACAATAATTACATCTATGACTCAAATCCATCTGCTGGAGACACACACACACACACTTACACACACAGACAAATCCCATACATACAGACATAAATACACACACACACACTTACACACACATACAAATCCCATACATACAGACATAAATACACACACACACACTTACACACACATACAAATCCCATACATACAGACATAAATACACACACACACACTTACACACACATACAAATCCCATACATACAGACATAAATACACACACACACACTTACACACACATACAAATCCCATACATACAGACATAAATACACACACACACACTTACACACACATACAAATCCCATACATACAGACATAAATACACACACACACACTTACACACACATACAAATCCCATACATACAGACATAAATACACACACACACACTTACACACACATACAAATCCCATACATACAGACATAAATACACACACACACACTTACACACACATACAAATCCCATACATACAGACATAAATACACACACACACACTTACACACACATACAAATCCCATACATACAGACATAAATACACACACACACACTTACACACACATACAAATCCCATACATACAGACATAAATACACACACACACACTTACACACACATACAAATCCCATACATACAGACATAAATACACACACACACACTTACACACACATACAAATCCCATACATACAGACATAAATACACACACACACACTTACACACACATACAAATCCCATACATACAGACATAAATACACACACACACACTTACACACACATACAAATCCCATACATACAGACATAAATACACACACACACACTTACACACACATACAAATCCCATACATACAGACATAAATACACACACACACACTTACACACACATACAAATCCCATACATACAGACATAAATACACACACACACACTTACACACACATACAAATCCCATACATACAGACATAAATACACACACACACACTTACACACACATACAAATCCCATACATACAGACATAAATACACACACACACACACATACACACACATACAAATCCCATACATACAGACATAAATACACACACACACACACTTACACACACATACAAATCCCATACATACAGACATAAATACACACACACACACACACTTACACACACATACAAATCCCATACATACAGACATAAATACACACACACACACTTACACACACATACAAATCCCATACATACAGACATAAATACACACACACACACTTACACACACATACAAATCCCATACATACAGACATAAATACACACACACACACTTACACACACATACAAATCCCATACATACAGACATAAATACACACACACACACACACTTACACACACATACAAATCCCATACATACAGACATAAATACACACACACACACACACACACATACAAATCCCATACATACAGACATAAATACACACACACACACTTACACACACATACAAATCCCATACATACAGACATAAATACACACACACACACTTACACACACATACAAATCCCATACATACAGACATAAATACACACACACACACTTACACACACATACAAATCCCATACATACAGACATAAATACACACACACACACAGACATCTCATCTGGACAGTGTGGTTGGTGGCATTGGTTTCTTGGTGTGACTGATGTGTCATGTGAGATGACAGTAGGCAGGACAGAGTCAGGCGTGTATTTATCATTTCATCATCACATGTATTTTATAAAACCCTTTTAAATGAGCTGTAATCACAAAGTGCTTTTATACGCACCCACCCAGACATGGCCTGGAGCTGAGAAATAATGACGTGTAACAGAAGAGGAGGGGCCTTTATCCAGTGTCGTCATTAATGATTGGACAGTTTACTCTTATTCTACATATAAAGTGAAAGATGATTGGACAGTCTTTTCTTTAACCATCTATAGAAGTCAGTCTTTTGAGGCTCTACTACATTGCAACCCATTTGCCACATAAGGATGAAGTGGCGTGCTCATCTGGCTGTTAAGTTGTCTACAGTCAGCAATGTCTCTCTGCTGTCTGTCTCTCTGCTGTCTGTTTCTGCTGTCTGTCTCTCTGCTGTCTGTCTCTCTGCTGTCTGTCTCTCTGCTGTCTGTCTCTTTGCTGTCTGTCTCTGTTGTCTGTCTCTCCTGTCTGTCTCTGCTGTCTGTCTCTCTGCTGTCTGTCTCTCTGCTGTCTGTCTCTCTGCTGTCTGTCTCTTTGCTGTCTGTCTCTCTGCTGTCTGTCTCTCTGCTGTCTGTCTCTCTGCTGTCTGTCTCTGCTGTCTGTCTCAGCTGTCTGTCTCTCTGCTGTCTGTCTCAGCTGTCTGTCTCTCTGCTGTCTGTCTCTGCTGTCTGTCTCAGCTGTCTGTCTCTCTGCTGTCTGTCTCAGCTGTCTGTCTCTCTGCTGTCTGTCTCTCTGCTGTCTGTCTCTCTGCTGTCTGTCTCTGCTGTCTGTCTCTCTGCTGTCTGTCTCTCTGCTGTCTGTCTCTCTGCTGTCTGTCTCTGCTGTCTGTCTCAGCTGTCTGTCTCTCTGCTGTCTGTCTCTGCTGTCTGTCTCTCTGCTGTCTGTCTCTGCTGTCTGTCTCAGCTGTCTGTCTCAGCTGTCTGTCTCAGCTGTCTCTCTCTGCTGTCTTTCTCTCTGCTGTCTGTCTCTCTGCTGTCTGTCTCTCTGTTGTCTGTCTCTCTGTTGTCTGTCTCTCTGCTGTCTGGTTCTCTGCTGTCTGTCTCTCTGCTGTCTGTCTCTCTGCTGTCTGGTTCTCTGCTGTCTGTCTCTCTGCTGTCTGTCTCTCAGCTGTCTGTCTCTCTGCTGTCTGTCTCTCTGCTTTCTGGTTCTCTGCTGTCTGTCTCTCTGCTGTCTGGTTCTCTGCTGTCTGTCTCTCTGCTGTCTGTCTCTCTGCCTCTCTGTCTGTCTTCAACCTTCCATCTCTTTACCTCTCTTTTTCCTCTCCCCATCAGAGCCTTCCCCCGCCCTGGACCTCGGTCCAACCTTGGGTTTGAAGAAGTCCAGCTCCTTAGAGAGTCTCCAGACGGCCATGTTGGAGATGAAAAAGAGTGACCTCCTGCCTTTCCACAGGCCACGCCCACACATGGTGAGGGGGCGGGGCTGCAATGAGAGCTTCAGAGCCGCCATCGACAAGTCCTACGATGGGCCAGCGGACGAGGATGAAGGTGTGGTGCCTGAAAGAGAAACACACACACATACATTATACACACACACACACACACACACACACATACATTATACACACACACACACACGCATACACACACACACACACACACATACATGGGCCAGCGGACGAGGATGAAGGTGAGGGGGTCTGTTATAGTGTAGCTATAGATGTAGATAGTATTGCAGACACCCTTTTGTAAATACTGAGTTGGGTCGTTCTGCCTTCTCTTTCAAAGCACCTCATCTCTGGAATAGTATCCAGTCAGTGTTTTATTTGGGTGCCTTGGTGTCCATAGATAAGTTTAAGAAAATTATTTTAATAATGAGAATTGTGTTTGTTTTAATTGACTGTGACGTTTATTGTGAGTCTGCATTTAATTGTTATTGTATTTGTGAGTTGATGTTCCCAGGGCTTGAAAATGAGACATCTGTCTCAATGTGTCTCCCTAGTTAAATAAAAGAAAAATACAATATTATTATAAAAAAACTGGACCAGTTAAACCACTATTTAAATAGCATCGTTGTGGTGTTTTAAGATCTTATTTTAAAATGTCAGTAATGTCTGCCTTTTCCAGAAGACAGGACCATGTTGGCAGAAAGAGGCCTCACTAAACGTTTTGGTTCTGACCTTTGGGGCAACTTAAAGGCCAGCAGATCTGAGGCTCAAACAGGCACATATCTAACATGCCTGTTAGACACGTATTCAGGTGCAAGACCATGAAGTGCTTTCAAAATGAATAAAGGTTTATAATTGAGGCAGCCAATGCAAGGACTTACAAATAGCTTTCATGCGTTCTCTTAAGATGAAACTAGACGTGGTGCTGTTTTCTGTATTAACCGTTTACGCATGGTTTATATTTAGGGAAAGACCGAAACAGGAAAGAATGGCAATAGTTAAGCCTTATAGGGATTAAAACACACAGAAGTCTCATAGTGCTCTAATATGGTTGACATGGAACATAAACCTGGAACAGAAACCTGGAACAGAAACTGACTCTAATATGGTTGACATGGAACAGAAACCTGGAACTGAAACTGACTCTAATATGGTTGACATGGAACAGAAACCTTGAACTGAAACTGACTCTAATATGGTTGACATGGAACAGAAACCTGGAACTGAAACTGACTCTAATATGGTTGACATGGAACAGAAACCTGGAACAGAAACTGACTCTAATATGGTTGACATGGAACAGAAACCTGGAACTGAAACTGACTCTAATATGGTTGACATGGAACAGAAACCTGGAACTGAAACTGACTCTAATATGGTTGACATGGAACAGAAACCTGGAACAGAAACTGACTCTAATATGGTTGACATGGAACAGAAACCTGGAACAGAAACTGACTCTAATATGGTTGACATGGAACAGAAACCTGGAACTGAAACTGACTCTAATATGGTTGACATGGAACAGAAACCTGGAACAGAAACTGACTCTAATATGGTTGACATGGAACAGAAACCTGGAACAGAAACTGACTCTAATAAGGTTGACATGGAACTGGAACCTGGAACAGAAACTGACTCTAATATGGTTGACATGGAACAGAAACCTGGAACAGAAACTGACTCTAATAAGGTTGACATGGAACAGAAACCTGGAACAGAAACTGACTCTAATAAGGTTGACATGGAACTGGAACTGATTCGACCAATCATGGTATCATCCTGACAACGACAGTATCGTCCTAACCAATCATGTTATAGATGGAAGTTAGCCTGGGAACCTATTCCCTCTCCCTGTCTCTCTCCCCCCTCTCCTCTCTCCCTGTCTCCTCCCCTATGTCTCACCCATCTCTCTCCCCTCTCCCCCTCTCCCTGACTCCTCCCCTATGTCTCACCCGTCTCTCCCCCCTCCCCCTACCTCCTCCCCTATGTCTCACCCGTCTCTCTCCCCCTCCCCTCTCTCTTCCCCATATTAATCTCCCCCCTCTCTTCTCAAGGCTTTGTGTCCTGTGGATTAATATTTGCGTTCTGCAGTGGCGTGTCTCAACAATAGCATGTTGATGCATATTATCGTGCTTCTGTCTGTGAAGAGACCACAGAGGACCTACTGTGTCCATGAATAATGCCCATATTTAATGACATCAC
Source organism: Dallia pectoralis (assembly GCA_029465975.1). NCBI lineage: Eukaryota > Metazoa > Chordata > Actinopteri > Esociformes > Umbridae > Dallia > Dallia pectoralis. Next base: position 1,819,338 of record CM055738.1, on the reverse strand, counting down.
AGCCCAAATCCGGGCCCATATTCATTCACTTCCCTAACTTCTCCCCTCCATTTGTTTGTAATAAATGTGTGCCGTAGGGAGCAGGCGGCATTGGGAGGATGGAGAGAGTTATCGTCAGAGCAGAGAGAAGTGTTTGTCTGTAGCGATACATGGTGTGCTTTTACACTGCTGCTCTACAGGGAATGGGTTTGGGCTGAATGTCTGGAGTTATCTCTGTCATTCAGATGCTTCTGTTTAGCTTCAAACCCCCAGCTAGTTGGTTCCCCAAGCAGCCACAACGCACACGACTATGTGGAGCAGAATCACTCACAAAGTTTTTATTTATGAGATGATTTTGAGCCTTTTGGATGGTAGAGGAGAACATCTAGTGTGGTGTGGAGGGTAGAGGAGAACATCTAGTGTAGTGTGGAGGGTAGAGGAGAACATCTAGTGTGGTGTGGAGGGTAGAGGAGAACATCTAGTGTAGTGTGGAGGGTAGAGGAGAACATCTAGTGTGGTGTGGAGGGTAGAGGAGAACATCTAGTGTAGTGTGGAGGGTAGAGGAGAACATCTAGTGTAGTGTGGAGGGTAGAGGAGAACATCTAGTGTGGTGTGGAGGGTAGAGGAGAACATCTAGTGTAGTGTGGAGGGTAGAGGAGAACATCTAGTGTAGTGTGGAGGGTAGAGGAGAACATCTAGTGTGGTGTGGAGGGTAGAGGAGAACATCTAGTGTAGTGTGGAGGGTAGAGGAGAACATCTAGTGTAGTGTGGAGGGTAGAGGAGAACATCTAGTGTGGTGTGGAGAGTAGAGGAGAACGTCTAGTGGTGTGTGGAGGGTAGAGGAGAACATCTAGTGTGGTGTGGAGAGTAGAGGAGAACGTCTAGTGGTGTGGGGAGGGTAGAGGAGAACATCTAGTGTGGTGTGGAGAGTAGAGGAGAACATCTAGTGTGGTGAGTAGAGGAGAACGTCTAGTGGTGTGTGGAGGGTAGAGGAACATCTAGTGTGGTGTGTGGAGTGGTGGTGGAGGGTAGAGAACATCTAGTGTTGTGTGGAGAGTAGAGGAGAACGTCTAGTGGTGTGTGGAGGGTGGAGTGTTGTGGTAGAGGAGAACATCTAGTGGTGTGTGGAGGGTAGAGGAGAACATCTAGTGGTGTGTGGAGGGTAGAGGAGAACATCTAGTGTGGTGTGGAGGGTAGAGGAGAACGTCTAGTGTGTGTGGAGGGTAGAGGAGAACATCTAGTGTGGTGTGGAGGGTAGAAGAGAACATCTAGTGTGGTGTGGAGGGTAGAGGAGAACATCTAGTGTGGTGTGGAGGGTAGAAGAGAACATCTAGTGTGGTGTGGAGGGTAGAGTAGAACATCTAGTGTAGTGTGGAGGGTAGAGGAGAATTTCTAGTGTTGTCTATACACTCAGGTACATTGGACACATTGGACACATTAGACACATTGGGCACATTGGGCATATTGGGCATATTGGGCATATTGGGCACATTGGGCATATTGGGCATATTGGGCATATTGGGCATATTGGGCACATTGGGCATATTGGGCATATTGGGCACATTGGGCATATTGGGCATATTGGGCACATTGGGCATATTGGGCATATTGGGCATATTGGGCATATTGGGCATATTGGGCATATTGGGCACATGGCAGTATTTCTCTTAACACAATTGGGAGTTTATCTGGGCTCCTACTTTTAAGTGGCACATTAAAAGTTGAAAAGGGGAGATGTGAATAGCAGTAATTACAATAACTGTTATTCTAGGTAAACACAAGGTGATGTGTTATAGAACATATAGAGGGTGTAGTTCCACTTTATTTACCCCTATCTATTATAGGTAAACACAAGGTGATGTGTTATAGAACATATAGAGGGTGTAGTTCCACTTTATTTACCCCTATCTATTATAGGTAAACACAAGGTGATGTATTATAGAACATATAGAGGGTGTAGTTCCACTTTATTTACCCCTATCTATTATAGGTAAACACAAGGTGATGTGTTATAGAACATATAGAGGGTGTAGTTCCACTTTATTTACCACTATCTATTATAGGTAAACACAAGGTGATGTGTTATAGAACATATAGAGGGTGTAGTTCCACTTTATTTACCCCTATCTATTATAGGTAAACACAAGGTGATGTATTATAGAACATATAGAGGGTGTAGTTCCACTTTATTTACCCCTATCTATTATAGGTAAACACAAGGTGATGTATTATAGAACATATAGAGGGTTTAGTTCCACTTTATTTACCCCTATCTATTATAGGTAAACACAAGGTGATGTGTTATAGAACATATAGAGGGTTTAGTTCCACTTTATTTACCCCTATCTATTATAGGTAAACACAAGGTGATGTGTTATAGAACATATAGAGGGTGTAGTTCCACTTTATTTACCCCTATCTATTATAGGTAAACACAAGGTGATGTATTATAGAACATATAGAGGGTTTAGTTCCACTTTATTTACCCCTATCTATTATAGGTAAACACAAGGTGATGTATTATAGAACATATAGAGGGTGTAGTTCCACTTTATTTACCCCTATCTATTAGAGGTAAACACAAGGTGATGTGTTATAGAACATATAGAGGGTGTAGTTCCACTTTATTTACCCCTATCTATTGTCTGTATCTCCTCTCTCACTGTCTCCTTCTCTTTTCGCTGTCTCCTCTTCCTCCGTCTCCTCTCCCTCTGTCTCTCTCTCTTTCTCTTTCTCTCTCAGTCTCCTCTCTCTCTCTGTCTCACTCTCTCAGTCTCCTCTCTCTCTGTCACACTCTCTCTCTGTCTCACTCTCTCTCAGTCTCATCTCGCTCTATCTTTCTCTCTCCCTCCGCCACTCTTCTGCTTCCTTCCTCCCTCCCTCCCTCCCTCCCTCCCTCCCTCCCTCCCTCCCTCCCTCCCTCCCTCCCTCCCTCCCTCCCTCCCTCCCTGGCCAATTAGAAACCTCCACCACTCTGTGTAGAGCATTGTCATACTAAACGTTTCCTTGTCCAGTATAATGACTCTCCAACAGTCAGGATCACATCACTATCCTGTGTTAATTGGTTAGTTAATTAATACTTAATTAATCTACCATAAAGTAATGGAATGATCCCTGCTGGATACAGCAGAGAGATGATGTGTGTGCTGACTGTGTGTGTGTGTGTGTGTGTGTATGTGTGTGTGTGTGTGTGTGTGTGTGTGTGTGTGTGTGTGTGTGTGTGTGTGTGTGTGTGTGTGTGTGTGTGTGTGTGACTGTGTGTGTGTGTGTGTGTGTGTGCTGACTGTGTGTGTGTGTGCTAACTGTGTGTTTGTGCTGACTGTGTGTGTGTGCTGACTGTGTGTGTGTGTGTGCTGACTGTGTGTGTGTGTGTGTGTGTGCTGACTGTGTGTGTGTGTGTGTGCTGACTGTGTGTGTGTGTGTGCTAACTGTGTGTTTGTGCTGACTGTGTGTGTGTGCTGACTGTGTGTGTGTGTGTGCTGACTGTGTGTGTGTGTGTGTGCTGACTGTGTGTGTGTCGGGATAAACATACCCTGTCTCTGATTTGACCTCTAGATGACCTGTCTGACCAGAGTTCTGGACGGGACACTCCAGCTAGTGGTTCCTCTCGTCAGGGAGTTGGTGAAGCCCCAGAAGATGGAAAACCCAAGAAAGACAAGAAGAAAAAACTCAAAGAAAAGAAGAAAGAAAAGCTGAAAGATAAAGGAAAAGGAAAGGAAAAGAAAGACAAGAAAACAGAGGATCTGGATGAGCCAGACAAGAAGTCAAAGAAAATTGGTTTTGGACTGCTGAGGTAAGCCTGTACAGTTTAGCACGACTAGTTCAACCCTTCAATTAGGACGACTAGTTCAACCCTTCATTTAGCAGGACTAGTTCAACCCTTCAATTAGCACGACTAGTTCAACTCTTCATTTAGCACGACTAGTTCAACCCTTCATTTAGCACAACTAGTTCAATCCTTCATTTAGCACAACTAGTTCACGCACAGCTGGGGTGTATTAGCTAAACAGTTGAAGTATTTAGGTCACTGGGAAATATGGCATTTGTTCAGACATTGTTTATTTCAATGTCGTGGATATCTAAAGGTGAGTGTGTGATGTCTAGTTTGCTTTTTTCACGTTTGTAAGTCGCTGTATATGCGCGCAATTTAATTTCATCACAGTGTCTATTTCTTTTACGTCCGTTGTCCTTTTTGTTTTATTCTTTTATAAATCCCCACGTTTGTCCTGCCTCTACACTCCTGCCCTACACCATCAGTAACGTGACAGTCCCAGGATGTCTCTGACCCATCCAGCCTGGTACGGACATGCCCTCCAGCTCCTGGCGGGAGTCTCAGAGATAGAACTGGGGAGCAGCTTGCCAGGAGAGCCCACACTGGCTGTCTGCAGCTACTCATAACACAGCCATGTTGTTGTGAGGAGATAAGGCTTCATTCCTTTACCCTGTGGGTGGGTGAAGGTCCGGCCTGCCCAGGGGAACGAGAGAGGTGCTGGGTTTATATTGGAATGGTAATTTAACAGAGGAGGGGGGGGTCTGTTTGGAGATGGGGCAGTCTAGCACAAATATGTTATACATCCTGAGATGTTTGTAATCTCTGACTAGTGTACCAGCAGTCCAGAACCAATATGTTATAGATCCTGAGATGTTTCTAATGTCTGACTAGTGTACCAGCAGTCTAGAACCGATATGTTATAGATCCTGAGATGTTTCTAATGTCTGACTAGTGTACCAGCAGTCTAGAACCAATATGTTATAGATCCTGAGATGTTTCTAATGTCTGACTAGTGTACCAGCAGTCTAGAACCAATCTGTTATAGATCCTGAGATGTTTCTAATGTCTGACTAGTGTACCAGCAGTCTTGAACCAATATGTTATAGATCCTGAGATGTGTCTAATGTCTGACTAGTGTACCAGCAGTCTAGAACCAATATGTTATAGATCCTGAGATGTTTCTAATGTCTGACTAGTGTACCAGCAGTCTAGAACCAATATGTTATAGATCCTGAGATGTTTCTAATGTATGACTAGTGTAGCAGCAGTCTAGAACCAATATGTTATAGATCCTGAGATGTTTCTGATGTCTGACTAGTGTACCAGCAGTCTAGAACCAATATGTTATAGATCCTGAGATGTTTCTAATGTCTGACTAGTGTACCAGCAATCTAGAACCAATATGTTATAGATCCTGAGATGTTTCTAATGTCTGACTAGTGTAGCAGCAGTCTAGAACCAATATGTTATAGATCCTGAGATGTTTCTAATGTCTGACTAGTGTACCAGCAGTCTAGAACCAATATGTTATAGATCCTGAGATGTTTCTGATGTCTGACTAGTGTACCAGCAGTCTAGAACCAATATGTTATAGATCCTGAGATGTTTCTAATGTCTGACTAGTGTACCAGCAGTCTAGAACCAATATGTTATAGATCCTGAGATGTTTCTAATGTCTGACTAGTGTACCAGCAGTCTAGAACCAATATGTTATAGATCCTGAGATGTTTCTAATGTCTGACTAGTGTACCAGCAGTCTAGAACCAATATGTTATAGATCCTGAGATGTTTCTAATGTATGACTAGTGTACCAGCAGTCTAGAACCAATATGTTGTAGATCCTGAGATGTGTCTAATGTCTGACTAGTGTACCAGCAGTCTAGAACCAATATGTTATAGATCCTGAGATGTTTCTAATGTCTGACTAGTGTACCAGCAGTCTAGAACCAATATGTTATAGATCCTGAGATGTTTCTAATGTCTGACTAGTGTACCAGCAATCTAGAACCAATATGTTATAGATCCTGAGATGTTTCTAATGTCTGACTAGTGTACCAGCAGTCTAGAACCAATATGTTATAGATCCTGAGATGTTTCTAATGTCTGACTAGTGTACCAGCAATCTAGAACCAATATGTTATAGATCCTGAGATGTTTCTAATGTCTGACTAGTGTACCAGCAGTCTAGAACCAATATGTTATAGATCCTGAGATGTTTCTAATGTCTGACTAGTGTACCAGCAGTCTAGAACCAATATGTTATAGATCCTGAGATGTTTCTAATGTCTGACTAGTGTAGCAGCAGTCTAGAACCAATATGTTATAGATCCTGAGATGTTTCTAATGTCTGACTAGTGTACCAGCAGTCTAGAACCAATATGTTATAGATCCTGAGATGTTTCTAATGTCTGACTAGTGTACCAGCAGTCTAGAACCAATATGTTATAGATCCTGAGATGTTTCTAATGTCTGACTAGTGTACCAGCAGTCTAGAACCAATATGTTATAGATCCTGAGATGTTTCTAATGTCTGACTAGTGTACCAGCAGTCTAGAACCAATATGTAATAGATCCTGAGATGTTTCTAATGTCTGACTAGTGTACCAGCAGTCTAGAACCAATATGTTATAGATCCTGAGATGTTTCTAATGTCTGACTAGTGTACCAGCAGTCTAGAACCAATATGTTATAGATCCTGAGATGTTTCTAATGTCGACTAGTGTACCAGCAGTCTAGAACCAATATGTTATAGATCCTGAGATGTTTCTGATGTCTGACTAGTGTACCAGCAGTCTAGAACCAATATGTTATAGATCCTGAGATGTTTCTAATGTCTGACTAGTGTACCAGCAGTCTAGAACCAATATGTTATAGATCCAGAGATGTTTCTAATGTCTGACTAGTGTACCAGCAGTCTAGAACCAATATGTTATAGATCCTGAGATGTTTCTAATGTCTGACTAGTGTACCAGCAGTCTAGAACCAATATGTTATAGATCCTGAGATGTTTCTAATGTCTGACTAGTGTACCAGCAGTCTAGAACCAATATGTTATAGATCCTGAGATGTTTCTAATGTCTGACTAGTGTACCAGCAATCTAGAACCAATATGTTATAGATCCTGAGATGTTTCTAATGTCTGACTAGTGTACCAGCAGTCTAGAACCAATATGTAATAGATCCTGAGATGTTTCTAATGTCTGACTAGTGTACCAGCAGTCTAGAACCAATATGTTATAGATCCTGAGATGTTTCTAATGTCTGACTAGTGTACCAGCAGTCTAGAACCAATATGTTATAGATCCTGAGATGTTTCTAATGTCTGACTAGTGTACCAGCAGTCTAGAACCAATATGTTATAGATCCTGAGATGTTTCTAATGTCTGACTAGTGTACCAGCAGTCTAGAACCAATATGTTATAGATCCAGAGATGTTTCTAATGTCTGACTAGTGTACCAGCAGTCTAGAACCAATATGTTATAGATCCAGAGATGTTTCTAATGTCTGACTAGTGTACCAGCAGTCTAGAACCAATATGTTATAGATCCTGAGATGTTTCTAATGTCTGACTAGTGTACCCGTTATATTTTCATGGCTGTTTGTGCTCCTCTGGTTGGCTCTGTTTTGTGGTAACAGGTCACAGGTCCGACTGCTCTGACTGTATATTGTGTATATTGTGTGTGTTGGCACAACATATTCAGCTGCCTACTGATATTTGATGCCATTTCACATTCTCAGTGATCTGAGGGAAATATGTGTCTCTATTGTTATTGTACATTTGTCTGCAGCTTAGGAAGGGACACTTTATTTCCATCTGTGTTTGTCAGGACCCGTTTCACTCTGTTCGCTTTCTCTTCCATTTTCTCCTGTACATCCTCCAGCCCTGCCCATCTCTTCCTTTCTCTCGGCTTCTTTTTATTCCGTCTTCTCATTTTGAACACCTCTTCTCACCTGACCTGCCGTCTGAACAGAGTCATTTTATTTCCTGTCTCACAGTGAGACTCTATCTGCAGTGGAGTGATGCGTGTCTGTGTGACTTGATGAGGCAGTAACATGCACCCATTTCTTTCTATCTCTCTCTGATCCATATTTATTAGCTCAGAGGTATGAGTATATTTCTGATGATTGGGTGTCTTCATACACACTCACGGCTCTTCTCCTCTGTGCCCTGGCCCTGTTGGATCTTAATGTGCAGGTATCGTCTAGCTGGTATCTACCTCCTCTGTGCCCTGGCCCTGTTGGATCTTAATGTGCAGGTATCATCTAGCTGGTATCTACCTCCTCTGTGCCCTGGCCCTGTTGGATCTAAATGTGCAGGTATCATCTAGCTGGTATTTACCTCCTCTGTGCCCTGGCCCTGTTGGATCTAAATGTGCAGGTATCATCTAGCTGGTATCTACCTCCTCTGTGCCCTGGCCCTGTTGGATCTTAATGTGCAGGTATCGTCTAGCTGGTATCTACCTCCTCTGTGCCCTGGCCCTGTTGGATCTAAATGTGCAGGTATCATCTAGCTGGTATCTACCTCCTCTGTGCCCTGGCCCTGTTGGATCTTAATGTGCAGGTATCATCTAGCTGGTATCTACCTCCTCTGTGCCCTGGCCCTGTTGGATCTTAATGTGCAGGTATCATCTAGCTGGTATCTACCTCCTCTGTGCCCTGGCCCGGTTGGATCTTAATGTGCAGGTATCGTCTAGCTGGTATCTACCTCCTCTGTGCCCTGGCCCTGTTGGATCTAAATGTGCAGGTATCGTCTAGCTGGTATCTACCTCCTCTGTGCCCTGGCCCTGTTGGATCTTAATGTGCAGGTATCGTCTAGCTGGTATCTACCTCCTCTGTGCCCTGGCCCTGTTGGATCTTAATGTGCAGGTATCATCTAGCTGGTATCTACCTCCTCTGTGCCCTGGCCCTGTTGGATCTTAATGTGCAGGTATCGTCTAGCTGGTATCTACCTCCTCTGTGCCCTGGCCCTGTTGGATCTTAATGTGCAGGTATCGTCTAGCTGGTACCTACCTCCTCTGTGCCCTGGCCCTGTTGGATCTTAATGTGCAGGTATCATCTAGCTGCTATCTACCTCCTCTGTGCCCTGGCCCTGTTGGATCTAAATGTGCAGGTATCATCTAGCTGGTATCTACCTCCTCAGTGAGCATCTGCTGAGACCGGGCCGTCAGAGACAAATTGATCTCTCTCTCTTCACATCCTGAACCAAGGCACTGGTTTCATTTAGGTGCCGTTACACATCAGCAGATGGACTGGGCTAGTGTGTGGGACGGAGACGGTTTGGAGCAGATTCTTTTTTTCTGTCAAGGTGATGAGTCCACACCAGCCCCACACCAGCCCCACACACCAGCCCCACACACCAGCCCCACACCAGCCCCACACCAGCCCCACACCAGCCCCACACCAGCCCCACACCAGCCCCCACCAGCCCCACACCAGCCCCACACCAGCCCCCACCAGCCCACACCAGCCCCACCAGCCCCATACCAGCCCCACACCAGCCCCACACCAGCTCCATACCAGCCCCACACCAGCTCCACACCAGCTCCACACCAGCCCCACACCAGCCCCACACCAGCTCCACACCAGCTCCATACCAGCCCCATACCAGCCCCACACCAGCCCCACACCAGCTCCACACCAGCCCCAAACCAGCCCCACACCAGCTCCACACCAGCCCCACACCAGCCCCAAACCAGCCCCACACCAGCTCCACACCAGCAGCCCACACCAGCCCCACACCAGCCCCACACCAGCACCAGCTCCACACCAGCCCCACACCAGCCCCACACCAGCTCCACACCAGCCCCACACCAGCTCCACACCAGCCCCACACCAGCCCCACACCAGCCCCACACCAGCTCCACACCAGCCCCACACCAGCCCCACACCAGCTCCACACCAGCCCCACACCAGCTCCACACCAGCACCACACCAGCCCCACACCAGCCCCACACCAGCACTACAGTACATGCTTTGTTGACAATCACAAAACACACATATATAAACTCTCACAGACACTCGAGCACGCATGCACACACACACACACACACACACACACAGGCATTGAGCATTTGATCTAAAAGATGTGTGGTAAGTGGTATTTTGTCTGATTGTCATCAAAGGTTTCCAAGTTGAATGTATAAAGGAGTTGTTATACCTTAATGATGTGTTATTATGATAAAGCATCGCTGGAAAACACAAAAATGCAGCGTAATCTACAAAATAATAATCTACAAAATACAATAGTCCAAGAACTAAAGTTAACTGTTGTAAAACCCTAGAATGCTAAACACTTCCAGATAGACTTCAGAGAGACTCATTTCATCTGGGAGATTATGTACCTCAATACCTTATTATTTACACTGAAATATTACATAATTATCATAATAAGCAGTCATTATTCTTAATTTTGGCTTTATCTAAGGCTAAAAGCTGACATCCATGTAGAGCTCCAAGCTGTTTGAATGTCACCCTATTGGCTGCTTACTACACTTATTTAACTGGGCTCCTGGTCTAAAGTAGTGTACTGGATTGGAAATGGGGTTTTGGGCCGCAGTTCCAGTCTGCCATTAGTGAAATTATGTTCCTGAAGTGAAAGAGGTTTTCCTTTTAAGGTTTTAAATGCATTGGTTGTCAAGCGGTGGGAAATATTCTTCAAAAAAGCTCACAAAGCACCAAAAAAAGAAAATAATGGTCAAAATAACTTGCTGCTTTAAATGATATGTGTTTTTCAGAAGCATTACATATATTAGCCTACAAATGTATTATCATCACAATATAATAATATCATAAATCAGGGCATGTTTTACAGGTTTTAGCCTTAATATGAAAGAGGTAAACTCAGAATCCATACATATCTATCTGACTGTTATATTGTAGGACTTTAACATGCTAAACTGAATATATTTAACATAGACATATCTGTTCCTCTTCTGAATGTGCCTGGTGGAGATTATGAAGTAAAGAATATCTATAGGCAACATTGTAGAACAAGACAAAATATATATATATTTTAATAGTAGAAGTGGTTGGCTACAAGACAAATAACACATAAATACCATAACAAACATTTTGAGTCTGGCTCATGAGGTCCTCATCTGAATATAAATGCTTAAATGAGATACCTAGATAACCAGATAAACTATACTGATATCCAGCCTACTAATCAATTAAACAATATAAATGCTAACATGAGATACCTAGATAACCAGATAAACTATACTGATATCCAGCCTGCTAATCAATTAAACAATATAAATGCTAACATGAGATACCTAGATAACCAGATAAACTATACTGATATCCAGCCTGCTAATCAATTAAACAATATAAATGCTAACATGAGATACCTAGATAACCAGATAAACTATACTGATATCCAGCCTGCTAATCAATTAAACAATATAAATGCTAACATGAGATACCTAGATAACCAGATAAACTATACTGATATCCAGCCTGCTAATCAATTAAACAATATAAATGCTAACATGAGATACCTAGATAACCAGATAAACTATACTGATATCCAGCCTGCTAATCAATTAAACAATATAAATGCTAACATGAGATACCTAGATAACCAGATAAACTATACTGATATCCAGCCTGCTAATCAATTAAACAATATAAATGCTAACATGAGATACCTAGATAACCAGATAAACTATACTGATATCCAGCCTACTAATCAATTAAACAATATAAATGCTAACATGAGATACCTAGATAACCAGATAAACTATACTGATATCCAGCCTACTAATCAATTAAACAATATAAATGCTATCCAGCCTACTAATCAATTGAGATACCTAGATAACCAGATAAACTATACTGATATCCAGCCTGCTAATCAATTAAACAATATAAATGCTAACATGAGATACCTAGATAACCAGATAAACTATACTGATATCCAGCCTGCTAATCAATTAAACAATATAAATGCTAACATGAGATACCTAGATAACCAGATAAACTATACTGATATCCAGCCTGATAACCTAATCAATTGCTAATCAATTAAACAATATAAATGCTAACATGAGATACCTAGATAACCAGATAAACTATACTGATATCCAGCCTGCTAATCAATTAAACAATATAAATGCTAACATGAGATACCTAGATAACCAGATAAACTATACTGATATCCAGCCTACTAATCAATTAAACAATATAAATGCTAACATGAGATACCTAGATAACCAGATAAACTATACTGATATCCAGCCTGCTAATCAATTAAACAATATAAATGCTAACATGAGATACCTAGATTACCAGATAAACTATACTGATATCCAGCCTGCTAATCAATTAAACAATATAAATGCTAACATGAGATACCTAGATAACCAGATAAACTATACTGATATCCAGCCTACTAATCAATTAAACAATATAAATGCTAACATGAGATACCTAGATAACCAGATAAACTATACTGATATCCAGCCTACTAATCAATTAAACAATATAAATGCTAACATGAGATACCTAGATAACCAGATAAACTATACTGATATCCAGCCTGCTAATCAATTAAACAATATAAATTAAACAATATAAATGTGGGTAATGATGAAGCCTTGTTGTTAGTCTGCTATAAGGCACCATGCAAACCTAATAAATACCCTGGTCACTAGAGATGTGTGTCCGGTCACTAGTGATGTGTGTCTGGTCACTAGAGATGTGTGTCTGGTCACTAGAGATGTGTGCCTGGTCACTAGAGATGTGTGTCTGGTCACTAGAGATGTGTGTCTGGTCACTAGAGATGTGTGTCTGGTCACTGTGTCACTAGAGATGTGTGTCTGGTCACTAGAGATGTGTGCCTGGTCACTAGAGATGTGTGTCTGGTCACTAGAGATGTGTGTCTGGTCACTAGAGATGTGTGTCTGGTCACTAGAGATGTGTGTCTGGTCACTAGAGATGTGTGTCTGGTCACTAGAGATGTGTGTCTGGTCACTAGAGATGTGTGTCTGGTCACTAGAGATGTGTGTCTGGTCACTAGAGATGTGTGTCTGGTCACTAGAGATGTGTGTCTGGTCACTAGAGATGTGTGTCTGGTCACTAGAGATGTGTGTCTGGTCACTAGAGATGTGTGTCTGGTCACTAGAGATGTGTGTCTGGTCACTAGAGATGTGTGTCTGGTCACTAGAGATGTGTGTCTGGTCACTAGAGATGTGTGTCTGGTCACTAGAGATGTGTGTCTGGTCACTAGAGATGTGTGTCTGGTCACTAGAGATGTGTGTCTGGTCACTAGAGATGTGTGTCTGGTCACTAGAGATGTGTGCTCTGTAGTGATTTGGGATGCCATTTGGAATGCACACAAAGTGATATCCTCAACTCCTTAAGAGTGTGACAGATGGTTCCTTCTATCTGCCAATTAAAAATAAGTTTCTTAGAGACATCTAGAAGAGAGACCACATGCCTATTCCTGGAAGGGAGACCACACAAATATATCTGGAAGAGAGACCACCGACCCATATCTAGAAGAGAGAACACATGCCTATATCTGGAAGAGAGACCACTGGCCTATATCTGGAAGAGAGACCACTGAAATATATCTGGCTAAGATATCAGTTATACACCTGGCATGAAAAGAACAGGCAAATGCTAATAAGTGTGTCCATGTAAAGGTTGATAACTCACAACCGGGACCAAAATGTTCACAAACTGTTGTTTCAACTGAACAAGAATCGAATATCACATGGTGTGGATTATGATTTGGCATGGTTAGAGTCAGGTTTTGACATGGTTAGAATTAGGTTTTGGCATGGTTATAGTTAGGTGTTGTCATAGTTAGAGTTAGGTTTTGTCTGTGTAGGATGTTCTGCAGTCTGCTAATAGACTCTAAACGGATCTATAAGGACATGCTACAGATGGTGCTGCTTAAATATTCCCTTTTTACAGCTGCCTGCTGTTGTCATGGAGAGACAGGAGGGAGACCTAGATCATTTACATTTCCTTTAAGCCCGATATCTCCAGCATTTACCACCAAATTAAATAAAAATGTTGACGTAATTGTGGCGACGTTTGAATCAGAAATGTGATGTAATAAAGGCATTTGCATATGTTTCCGGAGATTTGATAAGACGCCCCCCAGATTCCGGCTCAATCCCATCAAGGGAGGCTGATTGAAACCTTTTGACTGCTGCTGATTCTAGATGAATCTATTTGGCTCCGTTCTGTGGATGAATACGTCTAGAGCAGGGGTGTCAAACCGGTTCCACGGGGGGCCTAGTGTATGCAGGTTTTTGGGTTTTCATTTAAATTAGTTCCCAGTTCAGACCTAAACAACCAGTAGAGGGTAGAACCTTACCAGTTAGTGATCTAATTAATCAATCAAGAACAAGGTGAGAGCAAAGACCTGCAGACACTCGGCCCTCCATGGAACCGGTTTGACACCTGTGGTCTAGAGAGACAAAGAGGAAGTGATGGAAGTTGCCAATCTCTGTACGCCAAATACTCGGATGAAATAAGGGAAAGCTGGTATTTTCTGCCAATTATCATGATATATTTCAAAACGCCCCTTCTTGGAAAGGCATTTTTCTTCTCCCCTCAGACCACAGAAGGGGCAGTGAAATCACTCTGACAGAAATAGAAATGTGAGTGTGATTATATCCAGACGTCTGTAGGGTGTAAACATCAGTGTGATTATATCTAGACGTCTGTAGGGTGTAAACATGAGTGTGATTATATCCAGACGTCTGTAGGGTGTAAACATGAGTGTGATTATATCCAGACGTCTGTAGGGTGTAAACATGAGTGTGATTATATCCAGACGTCTGTAGGGTGTAAACATCAGTGTGATTATATCTAGACGTCTGTAGGGTGTAAACATGAGTGTGATTATGTGCAGACGTCTGTAGGGTGTAAACATGAGTGTGATTATATCTAGACGTCTGTAGGGTGTAAACATGAGTGTGATTATATCCAGACGTCTGTAGGGTGTAAACATGAGTGTGATTATATCCAGACGTCTGTAGGGTGTAAACATGAGTGTGATTATATCCAGATGTCTGTAGGGTGTAAACATGAGTGTGATTATGTGCAGACGTCTGTAGGGTGTAAACATGAGTGTGATTATATCTAGACGTCTGTAGGGTGTAAACATGAGTGTGATTATGTGCAGACGTCTGTAGGGTGTAAACATGAGTGTGATTATATCTAGACGTCTGTAGGGTGTAAACATGAGTGTGATTATATCCAGACGTCTGTAGGGTGTAAACATGAGTGTGATTATGTGCAGACGTCTGTAGGGTGTAAACATGAGTGTGATTATTATATCTAGACGTCTGTAGGGTGTAAACATGAGTGTGATTATGTGCAGACGTCTGTAGGGTGTAAACATGAGTGTGATTATGTGCAGACGTCTGTAGGGTGTAAACATGAGTGTGATTATATCTAGACGTCTGTAGGGTGTAAACATGAGTGTGATTATATCCAGACGTCTGTAGGGTGTAACATGAGTGTGATTATATCCAGATGTCTGTAGGGTGTAAACATGAGTGTGATTATATCCAGACGTCTGTAGGGTGTAAACATGAGTGTGATTATATCCAGACGTCTGTAGGGTGTAAACATGAGTGTGATTATATCCAGACGTCTGTAGGGTGTAAACATGAGTGTGATTATATCCAGACGTCTGTAGGGTGTAAACATGAGTGTGATTATATCTAGACGTCTGTAGGGTGTAAACATGAGTGTGATTATATCCAGACGTCTGTAGGGTGTAAACATGAGTGTGATTATATCCAGACGTCTGTAGGGTGTAAACATGAGTGTGATTATGTGCAGACGTCTGTAGGGTGTAAACATGAGTGTGATTATGTGCAGACGTCTGTAGGGTGTAAACATGAGTGTGATTATATCCAGACGTCTGTAGGGTGTAAACATGAGTGTGATTATATCCAGACGTCTGTAGGGTGTAAACATGAGTGTGATTATATCCAGACGTCTGTAGGGTGTAAACATGAGTGTGATTATGTGCAGACGTCTGTAGGGTGTAAACATGAGTGTGATTATATCTAGACGTCTGTAGGGTGTAAACATGAGTGTGATTATATCTAGACGTCTGTAGGGTGTAAACATGAGTGTGATTATATCCAGACGTCTGTAGGGTGTAAACATGAGTGTGATTATATCCAGACGTCTGTAGGGTGTAAACATGAGTGTGATTATATCCAGATGTCTGTAGGGTGTAAACATGAGTGTGATTATATCCAGACGTCTGTAGGGTGTAAACATGAGTGTGATTATATCCAGACGTCTGTAGGGTGTAAACATGAGTGTGATTATGTGCAGACGTCTGTAGGGTGTAAACATGAGTGTGATTATATCCAGACGTCTGTAGGGTGTAAACATGAGTGTGATTATGTCTAGACGTCTGTAGGGTGTAAACATGAGTGTGATTATGTGCAGACGTCTGTAGGGTGTAAACATGAGTGTGATTATGTGCAGACGTCTGTAGGGTGTAAACATGAGTGTGATTATGTGCAGACGTCTGTAGGGTGTAAACATGAGTGTGATTATATCCAGACGTCTGTAGGGTGTAAACATGAGTGTGATTATATCCAGACGTCTGTAGGGTGTAAACATGAGTGTGATTATATCCAGACGTCTGTAGGGTGTAAACATGAGTGTGATTATATCCAGACGTCTGTAGGGTGTAAACATGAGTGTGATTATGTCTAGACGTCTGTAGGGTGTAAACATGAGTGTGATTATGTGCAGACGTCTGTAGGGTGTAAACATGAGTGTGATTATATCCAGACGTCTGTAGGGTGTAAACATGAGTGTGATTATGTCCAGACGTCTGTAGGGTGTAAACATGAGTGTGATTATATCCAGACGTCTGTAGGGTGTAAACATGAGTGTGATTATGTGCAGACGTCTGTAGGGTGTAAACATGAGTGTGATTATATCTAGACGTCTGTAGGGTGTAAACATGAGTGTGATTATGTGCAGACGTCTGTAGGGTGTAAACATGTTGGAATTTACTACGTAACCAGGAACATGTAGCACTTGAATGGAGAATCTGTATTTGGGAACCTCTAATACTAGTACATAAGATAGAGCAATGTTAGGTAATTACAAATATAATATCCTCTGTTATTTTCTGAATGTCATTGTAACCCTATGTATAGATTATTTATATTTGTTACTAGCTAACTAGCTAAGCTAACTAGCTAAACAGCCTGTTTTGCTGTTTGTGAATGAACCAGAATACCGAAAACAGCCTGTTTGTGAATGAACCAGAATACCGAAAACAGCCTGTTTTGAATGAACCAGAATACCGAAAACAGCCTGTTTGTGAATGAACCAGAATACCGAAAACAGCCTGTTTGTGAATGAACCAGAATACCGAAAACAGCCTGTTTGTGAATGAACCAGAATACCGAAAACAGCCTGTTTGTGAATGAACCAGAATACCGAAAACAGCCTGTTTTAATTGGATCTGGTCTTGTTGCCAGATGTCATGAGGTGGATAATAGCCGCACACTGTGTTGCTAATCATCTTCTTTGCCATAGTAACCGGTCCTGTGAGGCGGTTGTGGTTGAAGGTGCTGGAGACGGTTCTGCAGACGGTTCTGCAGACGGTCCATCGTTCCCTTGGGCTGTACATGACTGATCACACTCTCTCATCCGGATGTCTCCCTGGTGATACGTCTCCATAGGAATAATCTCCCAGCTCTTTTAAATGGAAGCTTGGTTCAGTTCAATCATTCTTCTTTGATTCAGGTAGATGTGATGTTCTGATTTGCATAATACTCTGAATAGGGAAGGCTTGCTGAATACCTGATTGCCCCAAAGCAGAAGAAAGAATATGTATAGAAGATAATTTGTTTTAAAACCTTTACTGTTACACTTTCAGAATCACCTCCATTACTGTGACAATCAATCAATCAATTTAATTTTTAAAGCCTTTTTTTACATCAGGATTGTCACTAAGTGCTTTTACAGACACCCAGAGTATGCAACAAGTGTTTATGCACTGTGGCTAGGAAAAAACAGAGTTACCATGACTACTGTCACATCACCAGGGTCACCATGACTACTGTCACATCACCAGGGTCACCATGACTACTGTCACATCACCAGGGTCACCATGACTACTGTCACATCACCAGGGTCACCATGACTACTGTCACATCACCAGGGTCACCATGACTACTGTCACATCACCAGGGTCACCATGACTACTGTCACATCACCAGGGTCACCATGACTACTGTCACATCACCACTGTCACTATGACTACTATCACTCCCTGGTCGTGTGTGTGTGTGTGTGCGTGTGTGTTTGCGTGTGTGTGTGCGTGTGTGTGTGTGTGTGTGCGCGTGTGTGTGTGTGCGTGCACCCACCCTCATTGGGGCTCTGTGTTCTATATCAGCATGTGGTGTCTGGGGCTGGTGACTGGCTGCTAAATGATCCATGTTTTAATGTCCTCCAACCCTCCCTTATCAGAGAGCAGACACACACACACACACAACACACACCGATCCTACTCTCTGTCTAAGCACCAGCTCTGAGGTTTCATGTTATTAGTTCACAGTTATTTGGCCTGTGAATCCATGGATTTGCACTTGATATGTGGACATGAAAGAGAAAACTAATCTGCTGTTTAGGGATCTACGAGTTATCCTCTGTGAGGTCCAGAACCGATCAGACAACTGAAGATGTAGTTAAAACCTGGCATCCAGCTGGGCTGCATTTCCAGTCAGACGGACGGACGTAAGCAGAAGGCAGGCAGTTGGGCGGCTGACTTCAAAGAGGTCGAGTCACACCAAATTACTGGGAAGGTTTACCTGATGCTTGGTGTCAGAAATGTCCTGAAAGGGCAGGACTGCTAAACCAGAGCT
Source organism: Dallia pectoralis (assembly GCA_029465975.1). Taxonomy (NCBI): domain Eukaryota; kingdom Metazoa; phylum Chordata; class Actinopteri; order Esociformes; family Umbridae; genus Dallia; species Dallia pectoralis. Next base: position 1,800,713 of record CM055738.1, on the reverse strand, counting down.
GTTTACATGAATCGCTGTTACACCAGAGTTGTTTACATGAATCTCTGTTACACCAGAGTTGTTTACATGAATCTCTGTTACACCAGATTTGTTTACATGAATCTCTGTTACACCAGAGTTGTTTACATGAATCTCTGTTACACCAGAGTTGTTTACATGAATCTCTGTTACACCAGAGTTGTTTACATGAATCTCTGTTACACCAGAGTTGTTTACATGAATCTCTGTTACACCAGAGCTATTTACATGAATCTCTGTTACACCAGAGCTGTTTACATGAATCTCTGTTACACCAGAGTTGTTTACATGAATCTCTGTTACACCAGAGTTGTTTACATGAATCTCTGTTACACCAGAGCTATTTACATGAATCTCTGTTACACCAGAGCTGTTTACATGAATCTCTGTTACACCAGAGCTTATAATGGATGACATCAGATGTGTCTGTATATTGTGTTTATAATGGATGACATCAGATGTGTCTGTATATTGTGTTTATAATGGATGACATCAGATGTGTCTGTATATTGTGTTTATAATGGATGACATCAGATGTGTCTGTATATTGTGTTTATAATGGATGACATCAGATGTGTCTGTATCTTGTGTTTATAATGGATGACATCAGATGTGTCTGTATATTGTGTTTATAATGGATGACATCAGATGTGTCTGTATATTGTGTTTATAATGGATGACATCAGATGTGTCTGTATATTGTGTTTATAATGGATGACATCAGATGTGTCTGTATATTGTGTTTATAATGGATGACATCAGATGTGTCTGTATATTGTGTTTATAATGGATGACATCAGATGTGTCTGTATCTTGTGTTTATAATGGATGACATCAGATGTGTCTGTATATTGTGTTTATAATGGATGACATCAGATGTGTCTGTATATTGTGTTTATAATGGATGACATCAGATGTGTCTGTATATTGTGTTTATAATGGATGACATCAGATGTGTCTGTATCTTGTGTTTATAATGGATGACATCAGATGTGTCTGTATATTGTGTTTATAATGGATGACATCAGATGTGTCTGTATATTGTGTTTATAATGGATGACATCAGATGTGTCTGTATCTTGTGTTTATAATGGATGACATCAGATGTGTCTGTATATTGTGTTTATAATGGATGACATCAGATGTGTCTGTATATTGTGTTTATAATGGATGACATCATTCCTCGTGAGTTTCGTTTTTATTTTATATCTGTGAACACATTTTTTTACGGTTGTTTTAATCGACGGCCTTGTTTGCTTGTCAGAAAATCCTCTTCTATTTTTCACATTTTGTTGTCATGGCTTTTTGGTGAAGCCCTCCTTTGGGAGTAAAACATATTTTTTTTTGGTTTTGGTGATATACTCGTGTTTGTGTTTAGAAATCCTCATGGTGTTTATTGAATTCCATGGGTATGTCTGCTTGTACGTAACCATAGCAGCACCTTTGTCTGCCTGAGACCACGACAAACCGGCTCAGCCAAATAAATTATGTATCAGTCTTTCAAATTGGATGGTTTGCAGAGATGATTTTCTCATTTATCCGCGCTGATGCGACCTGTCAATCACCTGTCAGAGGCAGGAGAAACCCGCATGGTTCAGAGGAGGAAGCAAAATCATCATCATTAATATTCATGAGCAGATAAATGACTTCATTGGTCACAGCTCTATTTACCACCCTCTGTCCCATTCCATCACAGTGCCAACACACTTGTGCCCTAAGCCATGGCATCTCCACAGTGGTCAGTGTTGGGTAAGACAGAGTGATCCTGGCTCAGAACGGGTAAAGCTGGCATCATTCTGCCACATGGTCAGTCAGTTCCCCCGATGAACCAGACTGGCCCGGCAGCAGGTGTTGTGGTAGTCATGGAGACCTAGGAAACGTGGGAAACGTCCTCCGAGGGGAAACAGGATTAGGGAGAGGGGTGGTAGAGGGGTGGCAGAGGGGTGGTAGAGGGGTGGTAGAGGGGTGGCAGAGGGGTGGTAGAGGGGTGGTAGAGGGGTGGCAGGAGGGGTGGCTGGGGGGTGGCTGGAGGGGTGGCAGGAGGGGTGGCAGAGGGGTGGCAGAGGGGTGGTAGAGGGGGTGGCAGAGGGGTGGTAGAGGGGTGGCAGGAGGGGTGGCTGGGGGGTGGCTGGGGGGTGGTAGAGGGGTGGTAGAGTGGTGGTAGAGGGGGTGGCAGAGGGGTGGTAGAGGGGTGGCTCTGCCACCCCTCTGCCACCCTCCTGCCACCCCTCCAGCCACCCCCAGCCACCCCCAGCCACCCCTCCTGCCACCCCCTCTACCACCCCCCAGCCACCCCTCCTGCCACCCCTCTACCACCCCCAGCCCCCCCCTGCCACCCCTCTACCACCCCTCTGCCACCCCTCTGCCACCCCCTCTGCCACCCCCTGCCACCCCTCTACCACCCCTCCAGCCACCCCCCAGCCACCCCTCCTGCCACCCCTCTACCACCCCTCTACCACCCCTCTGCCACCCCTCTACCACCCCTCTACCACCCCCCAGCCACCCCTCCTGCCACCCCTCTACCACCCCTCCTGCCACCCCCTGCCACCCCTCTGCCACCCCTCCTGCCACCCCCTGCCACCCCCCAGCCACTCTTATCCACCAGCCCTCACCCCATGTGGAGACCCAGCCAGAGCAGAAGGACAGCATGTTGTTCACACTCTGCAGCACTGCCAGCTCCTGAACATGCATTTTAATGCACTGACACGTAATTCTCGTCCCCTAAGCAGAGTGATGCGTCTCGCTCTCAGTCCTCTTTCCAAATGGCATTCTTCTCTCTCTAGTGTGCCGCCTTCGGTCAAGGCCCTGGTCAGAATTAGGGCACTAGAGTGGGAATAGTGTAGCTTTGGAAGCAGGGAAGTATCTCAATACATAATTAGCGGGATCTTTGACGAGGTGTGATCAGTAATCACCCCTCTGTGGCGTTGTTAAAACCTGCTAATGTATTCCTGCAGCCACTTCATCTGTGTTGTTTTCACAGTGAAGGTGTGTAGTGCAGTCGGGGCGGCCATCATGGTGTCTCCATTATGGATCCTCAGTTTCCTGCCTGGGCCTTATTTAACTCAGCCACCGCTGTAGAGGTGTGGTTCCATGGGGGCGGCCATCATGGTGTCTCCATTATGGATCCTCAGTTTCCTGCCTGGGCCTTATTTAACTCAGCCACCGCTGTAGAGGTGTGGTTCCATGGGGGCGGCCATCATGGTGTCTCCATTATGGATCCTCAGTTTCCTGCCTGGGCCTTATTTAACACAGCCACCGCTTTAGAGGTGTGGCTCCATGGGGGGTGTCTCCAATAACACTGTTATTAGCACCTGTCACCGGCACATCTCCTTGCTCCTCTCCTGGCTCCTCTCGCCTCCTCTCGGCTCCGTGGCACTGCGGCGGTGTCTCGGGTTTCACGCGTTAGACAGATGTGCCACTGCAACTGCTGTCACCACCTCCATCTTGGCTCCACAAGACGGACTAGTGTGTCCATGGAGGATGGCGTGTGAATGAGCCGGATGTTACACTTACAAGTTACTGAAATGTTCTGTAATGTTATCCAACACATATAAAGCTCAATAACACAGTTAGCTCTATCAGGGCCAATAACATGAGCAAATAACCTCTCCTTTTCAGTAGAAAAATTGAAGCAAAACATGCAGCAGGGTTTGTGGCCTCTAATCCCTTATGTCTAGAGGCTCTGTGTTCAGGGGTTTGTGTCCTCTAATCCCTTATGTCTAGAGGCTCTGTGTTCAGGGGTTTGTGTCCTCTAATCCCTTATGTCTAGAGGCTCTGTGTTCAGGGGTTTGTGGCTTCTAATCCACCATGTCTCGAGGCTCTGTGTCATGGGTTTGTGTCCTCTAATACACCATGTCTAGAGGCTCTGTGTTCAGTGTGTTTGTTTCAGGACTGTGTCCAGCGTGTTTGTTTCAGGACTGTGTTCAGTGTGTTTGTTTCAGGACTGTGTTCAGTGTGTTTGTTTCAGGACTGTGTTCAGTGTGTTTGTTTCAGGACTGTGTACAGTGTGTTTGTTTCAGGACTGTGTACAGTGTGTTTGTTTCAGGACTGTGTCCAGCGTGTTTGTTTCAGGACTGTGTTCAGTGTGTTTGTTTCAGGACTGTGTACAGTGTGTTTGTTTCAGGACTGTGTTCAGTGTGTTTGTTTCAGGACTGTGTTCAGTGTGTTTGTTTCAGGACTGTGTCCAGCGTGTTTGTTTCAGGACTGTGTACAGTGTGTTTGTTTCAGGACTGTGTACAGTGTGTTTGTTTCAGGACTGTGTTCAGTGTGTTTGTTTCAGGACTGTGTACAGTGTGTTTGTTTCAGGACTGTGTACAGTGTGTTTGTTTCAGGACTGTGTTCAGTGTGTTTGTTTCAGGACTGTGTTCAGTGTGTTTGTTTCAGGACTGTGTTCAGTGTGTTTGTTTCAGGACTGTGTTCAGTGTGTTTGTTTCAGGACTGTGTTCAGTGTGTTTGTTTCAGGACTGTGTTCAGTGTGTTTGTTTCAGGACTGTGTTCAGTGTGTTTGTTTCAGGACTGTGTTCAGTGTGTTTGTTTCAGGACTGTGTCCAGTGTGTTTGTTTCAGGACTGTGTTCAGTGTGTTTGTTTCAGGACTGTGTTCAGCGTGTTTGTTTCAGGACTGTTTGCCCGGGGTCTTTAATGGAGTTGTTAAAGCTGTTAAAGTTGAGAGCTGGCAGATGAAAAGATCAGTTGTATCTCCCACCTGCCTGCCGACATCGAGAAAATATACCCGGAAACGCAATTATTTCCTGATGACCCCTCATCAACTGGAGAGAGCTATTGATTGGTCCGTTTACTTTCTTCGACATTGTTTCAGGCGGCTCAAAGTGAGTCAGTCTCAAGATCTAAGAGAGGGAGGAAAGACGGGCAAAAAGCCTGTGAGGGAAAGGGTACGAGAGAGAGAAGAACGGAGCAAGAGGAGTAATAAAAATAGGTGGGAAAGAGAGTAGGAGAGGAAAGAGTTGGGGTCAGAGAAGGGTAAGCAATCTGAAATGGAGGGTAAAGGTTTTGAGATAAAGTGGATGTGTAATGCATAGTTCAGCTATATATAGTGGATGTGTAATGCATCGTTCAGCTATATATATTGGATGTGTAATGCATAGTTCAGCTATATATAGTGGATGTGTAATGCATAGTTCATATATATATAGTGGATGTGTAATGCATCGTTCATATATATATATATATTGGATGTGTAATGCATAGTTCACCTATATATATTGGAGTTCATAGTTCAGCTATATATAGTGGATGTGTAATGCATAGTTCATATATATATAGTGGATGTGTAATGCATAGTTCATATATATATAGTGGATGTGTAATGCATCGTTCATATATATATATATATTGGATGTGTAATGCATAGTTCACCTATATATATTGGATGTGTAATGCATAGTTCACATATATAAGTGGACGTGTAATGCATATATATATATATATGTGTGAACTATGCATTACACATCCACGATTACAAACCACGGTTCTCTGCTGTAGAGATATTTAGGCTTGTCTTGACATTCTTTTAGTGACTTTCATTTCACCCATCAGTTAGGATTAAATGCATATCAGAGTTAATGGAAAACACATGGGAATACATTGCATTTTTGTGCACATAAGCCTATCCAATCGGTGTCATCTGGGCAGAAAACAGCCAGACCAAATCAGCCGTTTACATTGGAAGCCTGGAAAGATCTGATAAGAGTCAACCAGAACTGGACACATTTATTTGCCGGTCAGATAGGAGTAAGCATACAAAACAAAATGTACATTTAGTTATTTTACCAATATGTTACTAGATATGTTAACTGAGAAAACATCTTCATTTACTTCGACAACCTGGCAACAATTAGAGTTCACAGATGTTTCACCTTGTCTTATTCTGGGCTTTGATGTATTCTAGTGAATGAAGGGGCACTTTACCTGTCCCTCCCTCCCTCCTCCCTCCTGCTTCCTCCATCCTGCTCTAATGTCTGTCGAGGAGAACAAGGCCATTTACTTTAATGCTGCTGTTATTAATGCTGTTTCATCTGGCACGGCTTTGACAGGCCACTGAAGAACCGCAGACCCTCTGTTAGTTCATCTTTTCGTTGTTTTTTTAAACGTATGTCAGAATATACCAGGCCTCTACCCCTCTTCATGTTTTATATGTATGTCAGAATATACCAGGCCTCTACCCCTCTTCATGTTTTATATGTATGTCAGAATATACCAGGCCTCTACCCCTCTTCATGTTTTATATGTATGTCAGAATATACCAGGCCTCTACCCCTCTTTATGTTTTATATGTATGTCAGAATATACCAGGCCTCTACCACTCTTCATGTTTTATATGTATGTCAGAATATGCCAGGCCTTTACCCCTCTTCATGTTTTATATGTATGTCAGAATATACCAGGCCTCTACCCCTCTTTATGTTTTATATGTATGTCTGAATATACCAGGCCTTTACCCCTCTTCATGTTTTATATGTATGCCAGAATATGCCAGGCCTCTACCCCTCTTCATGTTTTATATGTATGTCAGAATATACCAGGCCTTTACCCCTCTTTATGTTTTATATGTATGTCAGATTATACCAGGCTTCTACCCTTCTTCATGTTTTATATGTATGTCAGAATATACCAGGCCTCTACCCCTCTTTATGTTTTATATGTATGTCAGAATATACCAGGCCTCTACCCCTCTTTATGTGTTATATGTATGTCAGAATATACCAGGCCTCTACCCCTCTTTATGTTTTATATGCATGTCAGAATATACCAGGCCTCTACCCCTCTTTATGTGTTATATCATATGTATGTCAGAATATACCGGGCCTCTACCCCTCTTTATGTTTTATATGTATGTCAGAATATACCAGGCCTCTACCACTCTTCATGTTTTATATGTATGTCAGAATATACCAGGCCTCTACCCCTCTTTATGTTTTATATGTATGTCAGAATATACCAGGCCTCTACCACTCTTCATGTTTTATATGTATGTCAGAATATACCAGGCCTCTACCCCTCTTTATGTTTTATATTTATGTCACCTATATATAGTGAACCAGTTGATGTTCTGTGTATCAGATTTGAACCCAGTCGTCAGACCAGTTGATATCCTCTGTGTCTCAAATTCGCACACTCACAGACACTGGCCCTTGTCTTCCTTGAGAGAAAACTTGAACTGCATGTTGAAGACGACAGTTGGACAAATAATAGCTGACTGACCCAGACTGTTTTCCATCTCGATATATATATTCTTTTTCATGTAATTATTTTGCTCTCTTTCAGAGGCACATGTGTATAAGTTCCTAAAGCAGCCAGTGCCTTTGATTGTCCACCGGCCCCTGGCGTGGTAGTCAAGGGTTTGGCCTGGATCCCTGGAAGAAGCTCAGCTCATTTTAGATCTAGACACTAATTAGGGTTCCTCTTTCTTAGAGCATCATCCTTTCATAGCCCTTTTCTTTACTCGTTCTTTATTTCTATTTGGTTCTTTCTTTTATTATTTATATCTTTAGGGGGATCAGAGTAATCCATTCATAGTCATTAGAGGAGAAAACACCAATGGCTCAAGTGTTCCTCTAGCCTTTTATCCTAAATACAAGTCTAATTGACCGAGCCTTCCCATGCTAACACACCCAATGCTAACACACGCCATGCTAACACATTCCATGCTAACACATCCCATGCTAGCACATCCCGTGCTAACACACTCCATGCAAACACATCCCGTGCTAACACATCCCGTGCTAACACACTCCATGCAAACACATCCCGTGCTAACACATCCCGTGCTAACACACTCCATGCAAACACATCCCGTGCTAACACATCCCGTGCTAACACATTCCATGCTAACACATCCCGTGCTAACACATCCCGTGCTAACACATTCCATGCTAACACACTCCATGCAAACACATCCCGTGCTAACACATTCCATGCTAACACATCCCATGCTAGCACATCCCGTGCTAACACACTCCATGCAAACACATCCCGTGCTAACACATTCCATGCTAACACATCCCGTGCTAACACATCCCGTGCTAACACATTCCATGCTAACACACTCCATGCAAACACATCCCGTGCTAACACATTCCATGCTAACACATCCCATGCTAGCACATCCCGTGCTAACACACTCCATGCAAACACATCCCGTGCTAACACACTCCATGCAAACACATCCCGTGCTAACACATTCCATGCTAACACATCCCATGCTAGCACATCCCGTGCTAACACATCCCGTGCTAACACATTCCATGCTAACACATCCCATGCTAACACACTCCATGCTAGCACATGCCAAGCTAACAGATCTAAGGACTACAGGCCTTCACTGCTCGATCTCTCACCTCCATCCCCCCACAGCCTTTTCCCCCAATCATAATCTATATTATTGTCCTAATCTGCAACCTTTCCCATTAAGAGTTATTATCAGGACAGGAACTAAGCTCCCCGTTTCCTCTTTCTGATGAAATTATCTCAAATGGAGGCCGGAGATTAAATAATTGCTGTGATTTGGATGAATGGAGAGCCTGGTATGTTGTCAGGGTATGCTGGTCAGAATAAGGTGCATTGTCTGGTTAAAGGTAGCCTGTTTCAAGCTGTTCTTGGTGCTCAGACCAGTCCTTTGTGTTTTAGTGATTAGAGAGAGAGCTTTGTGTTCCTACTGAGTCAGAACGTTTGTCTTCTACTCTTTGAATACAACTTGACTTCCTGTATAATTATGAATGTCAGACTCTCCTGTTCCTAGAGAGGTCAGAGGTCACCATGGTTTGAGGGTTATCTTCCCGTTCTTCACAAAGACCCAGATTGGATGTTAGGAAGATTAATCACAATGTCCAGATAGCATCACTCTGAGAGCTAGATTACCCATAACCCTCCTTGAACCTGTACTGAATATTCAATATTATTGTATGCTAGGGAGGGTGTTTATTTGATCCGACAGGTCAGCAGTTGCCAGATACTCAATGAGGGTTTAGGTAAACTGTTTAATCCATGAATAAATATAGAATATGAAGAATATTAATATGTAGATATGCCACTTAACGCACACTGCTGTCCAACGTGAGTAGAACTGCACTAATGCATATATTTCTATGGAAACTAATCGATGGATAATGTGCATTTGCGTGTAGATGCCATGTTCTCATGGTAACAGTGATGTTAGAGCAGCACACTAGCATGTCTAGAAAAGCACGCTTGTACAAAGGCAGCAGACTACATGGTGGCTGTTTGAGGAGCTTTTGAGCAGGAGCTTTTGAGCTGGAGCTTTTGAGCTGGCACTTACAGAGCCAGATGGAACCTGTGTGGAAATGCAAATGATGGCGTGCAGTCAGAAAGAGGGAATTGAGAGTTTGTGATTGAGGGTGGCGAGAGAAATGTCCCGTCCAATATTCAGTTTCCACCCGCCTGTTTCTGCTCATTACGGACAGAGAAGATAATGGATTCATCGCATGAAGGCTGCTAATTGGCTTGTTGCCCATGGCCCCCCAACTCCCCTTTTACCCACAAGCCACCTTGGCATGTGCACCCCTGACTGGACCTTTTTTACTACACACTAAACTGCTTTGGACTAGTGTAAGAATTAGGGTGCCAGTGTACAAATTAGTGTGCCAGTGTAAGAATTAGGGTGCCAGTGTACGAATTAGGGTGCCAGTGTAAGAATTAGGGTGCCAGTGTAAGAATTAGGGTGCCAGTGTAAGAATTAGGGTGCCAGTGTAAGAATTAGGGTGCCAGTGTAAGAATTAGGGTGCCAGTGTAAGGATTAGGGTGCCAGTGTAAGGATTAGGGTGCCAGTGTAGGAATTAGGGTGCCAGTGTAAGAATTATGGTGCCAGTGTAAGAATTAGGGTGCCATTTGGAATGCAGAGACTGTCATTACTTGTCAGCCACGCACCCAAGTCCCACGATTGGCCCAGAGGTCTGTGTTACGGCGGGTCAGGAAGTTCAATTATGATGGTTTGACTTGTGTTTGGCAAGGTGCTTAACACTGCAATGTGCTTAACACTGCAAACTGCTTAACACATCAAGGTGCTTAACACTGCAAACTGCTTAACACATCAAGGTGCTTAACACATCATGGCGTTTAACACATCATGGTGCATAACACTGCAGAACATGTGTCTTGAACTTTGAAGGCCACTAAGTTTGACCATGGACGCCAGGGCCATAAAAATATAGCAAGGCCCTAGAAAGTCACTTAGGTGTCAATTGAGACGCATCCTCACTCTTGATTGGTACAACTAGTAGCCATGGAAACGTATTCTGAATATTTTGGCCTGTTTTTGTGTCTGGGCTGGCTGGCCTGGGACCAACAGAGACCAATGGAACAGTTAGGTCAAAGGTTGTGAGAGTGACATCATCAACCCCTTCAGTGGTTCTCTTTCCATTCACCTCTGGCTTGTAATGGCATTATTCTACAGATCCATTGTGCTCAAACCGCTGAGAGCTTCAGCTGATGGGGGGTCTTTCTTTTCTTTCTTTTTGTGTCAACTCTCTTTCACACTAGTGGGTTATGACTGTTCAAGTGGGCAACATTCCCTCCCTCCCTCTGATGCTGTTCTGCTTGTCCTCCCTCCCTCTGATGCTGTTCTGCTTGTTCTCCCTCCCTCTGATGCTGTTCTGCTTGTCCTCCCTCCCTCCTGGGGGAAAGTCTTAATGAATTAGAACAGGAGGCTACTGCTGCTGGCACCATAATTAGAGCAGGTTTGTGTTTCCTCAGGTCTAGAAGTGTCCTGTAAGAACTATTCACCCAGACTTTGGGGTGTTCTCAATGTCACGTTTCCCTGAGCACTGATGTGGGGTGAAATTAACTATTACAAGTGAGGGGTTAAAGGCCACCTTTTTTGGTAAATGTCCGGATGATGAACGTAACCATTACCTCAGTGTTGTAGACATAAGGACACAGAATAGAGCCGTGGTTGTTGATGACCTTGTGGGGAACACACTCCCATGTTAGGGCTCAATGGCTTCACATTAAGACATCAGTCATGAACTCCACATGCTGGATGGACTCATGCTATGCTAGCAGGCGGACAAAGTCACAGGCCATTTCAGACAACATTTGTTTTCAGAAAGATGAAGCATAAAGTATGAATATAAAATATTTATACAGGCACATTCAAATATGTTGAGCATGAAACATACTTTTGGTGATTTCTATTTGTGTATCAAGCCTGCAAAATAACTACACCCAAATTTACTTCTAAACCTTTATTATTTTCAATGGCACAGTTGATATCAAATGCCTAAAATGACCTATGACCTCTGTGGCCCGACACCCAACAACACTGCCTACTGTTAGATATGGTGATTAGAGCTGGTATGGTGATTAGAGCTGGTATACTGTATGGTGATTAGAGCTGGTATACTGTATGGTGATTAGAGCTGGTATGGTGATTAGAGCTGGTACACTGTATGGTGATTAGAGCTGGTATGGTGATTAGAGCTGGTATAGTGATTAGAGCTGGTATACTGTATGGTGATTAGAGCTGGTATGCTGTATTGTGATTAGAGCTGGTATGATGTATGGTGATTAGAGCTGGTATGCTGTATGGTGATTAGAGCTGGTATGCTGTATGGTGATTAGAGCTGGTATACTGTATGGTGATTAGAGCTGGTATACTGTATAGTGATTAGAGCTGGTATACTGTATGGTGATTAGAGCTGGTATGCTGTATAGTGATTAGAGCTGGTATGGTGATTAGAGCTGTTATACTGTATTGTGATTAGAGCTGGTATGCTGTATGGTGATTAGAGCTGGTATGGTGATTAGCACTGGTGATTAGGGTGATTAGAGCTGGTATGCTGTATGGTGATTAGAGCTGTTATACTGTATTGTGATTAGAGCTGGTATGCTGTATGGTGATTAGAGCTGGTATGGTGATTAGAGCTGGTATGCTGTATGGTGATTAGAGCTGGTATGCTGTATGGTGATTAGAGCTGGTATGGTGATTAGAGCTGGTATGCTGTATGGTGATTAGAGCTGGTATGCTGTATGGTGATTAGAGCTGGTATGCTGTATGGTGATTAGAGCTGGTATGCTGTATGGTGATTAGAGCTGGTATGGTGATTAGAGCTGGTATACTGTATTCACACACACTCTCCACAGCCTGCATCACTCTCTGCCTGCTTGCCCACACAGGAAAGCACTGTGAAAATCGGGCTCTTGGTCCCAGACCACATTAAGCATTTCAGAAGTCCTGGCTCCCTTGGCGCCGGGCGGAAGACTGTAATGCCTGTTGAAATGACCACAACTGTTGGTTTTAATAATGAAGCGTGGCTGTGCCAGTATCAGAGGGAATAATGACGGGGATATCTCAGAAGAACCAACCGAGAACATTAAAGCTACAATCTGTGATCTGAATTATATATGAAGCTCCTTTAAAGGTCAGGTTTGCATGTTGGGTTGTAGCCCACTGACTCAGTACTGAATTAGACCGAGTCTAAAGCCCCAGTAGATGTAATCATGTCCTATGACAGTCCACTGTTAGAGGGAAATAACAGGCTGATTGGGCTATTGGGTTTTGGTCTATAGGTGAGCAGTATTTGTATTTCCAGCTAGGTTTGGCGATGTACAACCAGCCCTCTCCAAAGAGATTCGTTCAGGAACAAATTAGTAGAATTGTTCCCAATTAAGCGGAACTGTGCAGAAGGTCTGGTGCAGAAAATGCACAAGACTTAACCTTCATTAGCCGATACAAAAGGCTGTGTGGAGATGCCTCACAAGCTTGGTTACCCAGAAACAATATGAATTTAAGAAATAATTATTTACTCGTTTAGCCCGAGGCTGTAAGATCCAAGCTTGATTGCAGGTGGAGTTTTTCATCCAATGTTTCATTGATTACGTTGCCTAGTGAAAGCAAACCCTGGTACAGAAACACTCACGCCTCACTTCATAAAGGAAACCCTCGTATTCTGTCAGTGTGACAACATCACTAACAACAATGCACCAGGCTATATATGTATAACAAACCCCTATATACCATATGAATGTTAGAGGCACCAGGCTATATATGTATAACAAACCCCTATATACCATATGAATGTTAGAGGCACCAGGCTATATATGTATAACAAACCCCTATATACCATATGAATGTTAGAGGCACCAGGCTATATATGTATAACAAACCCCTATATACCATATGAATGTTAGAGGCACCAGGCTATATATGTATAACAAACCCCTATATGCCATATGAATGTTAGAGGCACCAGGCTATATATGTATAACAAACCCCTATATACCATATGAATGTTAGAGGCACCAGGCTATATATGTATAACAAACCCCTATATACCATATGAATGTTAGAGGCACCAGGCTATATATGTATAACAAACCCCTATATACCATATGAATGTTAGAGGCACCAGGCTATATATGTATAACAAACCCCTATATACTATATGAATGTTAGAGGCACCAGGCTATATATGTATAACAAACCCCATTATACCATATGAATGTTAGAGGAACCAGGCTATATATGTATAACAAACCCCTATATACCATATGAATGTTAGCATATAGCTAACTGTATAACAGGCCTTACATTATGGCAATGGATACGTAGCATATAGCTAACTGTATAACAGGCCTTACACTATGGCAATGGATACGTAGCATCTAGCTAACTGTATAAGAGGCCTTACATTATGGCAATGGATACGTAGCATATAGCTAACTGTATAAGAGGCCTTACATTATGGCAATGGATACGTAGCATCTAGCTAACTGTATAACAGGCCTTACATTATGGCAATGGATACGTAGCATATAGCTAACTGTATAACAGGCCTTACATTATGGCAATGGATAACTGTATAACAGGCCTTACATTAGGTAGCATCTAGCTAACTGTATAACAGGCCTTACATTATGGCAATGGATACGTAGCATATAGCTAACTGTATAAAAGGCCTTACATTATGGCAATGGATACGTAGCATATAGCTAACTGTATAACAGGCCTTACATTATGGCAATGGATACGTAGCATATAGCTAACTGTATAAAAGGCCTTACATTATGGCAATGGATACGTAGCATATAGCTAACTGTATAACAGGCCTTACATTATGGCAATGGATACGTAGCATATAGCTAACTGTATAAGAGGCCTTACATTATGGCAATGGATACGTAGCATATAGCTAACTGTATAACAGGACTTACATTATGGCAATGGATACGTAGCATCTAGCTAACTGTATAACAGGCCTTACATTATGGCAATGGATACGTAGCATCTAGCTAACTGTATAACAGGCCTTACATTATGGCAATGGATACGTAGCATATAGCTAACATTATGGCAATATAACAGGAGGCCTTACATTATGGCAATGGATACGTAGCATCTAGCTAACTGTATAACAGGCCTTACATTATGGCAATGGATATGTAGCATCTAGCTAACTGTATAACAGGCCTTACATTATGGCAATGGATACGTAGCATCTAGCTAACTGTATAACAGGCCTTACATTATGGCAATGGATACATTATGGTAGCATCTAGCTAACTGTATAACAGGCCTTACATTATGGCAATGGATACGTAGCATCTAGCTAACTGTATAACAGGCCTTACATTATGGCAATGGATACGTAGCATATAGCTAACTGTATAACAGGCCTTACATTATGGCAATGGATACGTAGCATATAGCTAACTGTATAACAGGCCTTACATTATGGCAATGGATACGTAGCATCTAGCTAACTGTATAACAGGCCTTACATTATGGCAATGGATACGTAGCATCTAGCTAACTGTATAACAGGCCTTACATTATGGCAATGGATACGTAGCATCTAGCTAACTGTATAACAGGCCTTACATTATGGCAATGGATACGTAGCATCTAGCTAACTGTATAACAGGCCTTACATTATGGCAATGGATACGTAGCATATAGCTAACTGTATAACAGGCCTTACATTATGGCAATGGATACGTAGCATCTAGCTGACTGTATAACAGGCCTTACATTATGGCAATGGATACGTAGCATATAGCTGACTGTATAACAGGCCTTACATTATGGCAATGGATACGTAGCATATAGCTAACTGTATAAAAGGCCTTACATTATGGCAATGGATACGTAGCATATAGCTAACTGTATAAAAGGCCTTACATTATGGCAATGGATACGTAGCATATAGCTAACTGTATAACAGGCCTTACATTATGGCAATGGATACGTAGCATATAGCTAACTGTATAACAGGCCTTACATTATTGCAATGGATATGTAGCATATAGCTAACTGTATAACAGGCCTTACATTATGGCAATGGATACGTAGCATATAGCTAACTGTATAACAGGCCTTACATTATTGCAATGGATATGTAGCATATATTAGCCAGAGGTTAGCAATAGCCTGTACATGTTCATCTGGCCAAACTGCAATAAAGAAAAGTTATCATACCATAACATGTGTGTTCCTGCTATTTACAGCTCCCTCTCAGTGGAAATAAAATACCTATGGTCTAATGAGAGAAGTGCTGTTTCCATGGACTGTCCTGGAATATCCCCCCAGGCCAAATTGCCTAATCAACACCTTTTAATATTAATTAAGAGTTTGTGGTGGTCAGTAACAAGGTTATTGCAAACAAATATGCCTATGAAAATAGTGATTTAGTGAAAACGGAAGTCTGATATTCACGTATTCACCCAGACACGTCCCCGGGGTTCTGGGATCTTAGAGGCTCTATCCAAAGAAATACGGTGGAATGCAATTTAAACTCCAAATAAATCCATTCCGTAGTCATGCAAGGCTTTTCCGTTGTGTTTCATAACTTCCTGTTGCCCTGTACTTATCGAAGAGCCCAGAGAAGAGCTGATGATGGAATTCATTGATGGAAATGAGTGAGTACAATCGATGTCTGGTCGTCCATAAACGCTCAATCATATTCTTTCATCCTGTTCATTCAGAACGTTTTTTTTGGTCAGATCATTTTGTGTTAATAGACAATTTTGTCTACAAGCCAGAGGAGGACTTTGCATATACAGTGTAGATATACAGTCTACCTATACAGTGTACATATAGAGTGCACATATACAGTGTACATATACAGTGTGCATATACAGTGTGCATATACAGTGTAGATATACAGTGTACATATAGAGTGTACCTATACAGTGCACATATACAGTGTACCTATACAGTGTACATATAGAGTGTACCTATACAGTGCACATATACAGTGTACCTATACAGTGTACATATACAGTGTGCATATACAGTGTAGATATTCAGTCTACATATACAGTGTACATATACAGTGTACATATACAGTGTACATATACAGTGTGCATATACAGTGTGCATATACAGTGTAGATATTCAGTCTACATATACAGTGTAGATATACAGTGTACATATACAGTGTACATATACAGTGTGCATATAAAGTGTAGATATACAGTGTACATATAGAGTGTACCTATACAGGTCACATATACAGTGTACATATACAGTGTACAGTTGGTGAAACTCAACCATGTTTCTATAACATTTTCCACAGTAAATCTCATGTACCTCTATATCCACTTATATCCACGACTTGTAACTTCATCTTATCAAATTGCTTCCTTCAAATGTGACACTCTTTTAATGAGTGAATATATCACCTGCACCTGAACATAAAGTCTAACCCTGTCTCCTATATAGAACATAAAGTCTAACCCTGTCTCCTATATAGAACATAAAGTCTAACCCTGTCTCCTATATAGAACATAAAGTCTAACCCTGTCTCCTATATAGAACATAAAGTCTAACCCTGTCTCCTATATAGAACATAAAGTCTAACCCTGTCTCCTATATAGAACATAAAGTCTAACCCTGTCTCCTATATAGAACATAAAGTCTAACCCTGTCTCCTATATAGAACATAAAGTCTAACCCTGTCTCCTCTATAGAACATAAAGTCTAACCCTGTCTCCTATATAGAACATAAAGTCTAACCCTGTCTCCTATATAGAACATAAAGTCTAACCCTGTCTCCTATATAGAACATAAAGTCTAACCCTGTCTCCTATATAGAACATAAAGTCTAACCCTGTCTCCTATATAGAACATAAAGTCTAACCCTGTCTCCTCTATAGAACATAAAGTCTAACCCTGTCTCCTATATAGAACATAAAGTCTAACCCTGTCTCCTATATAGAACATAAAGTCTAACCCTGTCTCCTCTATAGAACATAAAGTCTAACCCTGTCTCCTATATAGAACATAAAGTCTAACCCTGTCTCCTATATAGAACATAAAGTCTAACCCTGTCTCCTCTATAGAACATAAAGTCTAACCCTGTCTCCTATATAGAACATAAAGTCTAACCCTGTCTCCTATATAGAACATAAAGTCTAACCCTGTCTCCTATATAGAACATAAAGTCTAACCCTGTCTCCTATATAGAACATAAAGTCTAACCCTGTCTCCTTTATAGAACATAAAGTCTAACCCTGTCTCCTATAAGAACATAAAGTCTAACCCTGTCTCCTATATAGAACATAAAGTCTAACCCTGTCTCCTCTATAGAACATAAAGTCTAACCCTGTCTCCTATATAGAACATAAAGTCTAACCCTGTCTCCTCTATAGAACATAAAGTCTAACCCTGTCTCCTATATAGAACATAAAGTCTAACCCTGTCTCCTATATAGAACATAAAGTCTAACCCTGTCTCCTATATAGAACATAAAGTCTAACCCTGTCTCCTATATAGAACATAAAGTCTAACCCTGTCTCCTATATAGAACATAAAGTCTAACCCTGTCTCCTCTATAGAACATAAAGTCTAACCCTGTCTCCTCTATAGAACATAAAGTCTAACCCTGTCTCCTATATAGAACATAAAGTCTAACCCTGTCTCCTATATAGAACATAAAGTCTAACCCTGTCTCCTATATAGAACATAAAGTCTAACCCTGTCTCCTATATAGAACTAATAAAGTCTAACCCTGTCTCCTATATAGAACATAAAGTCTAACCCTGTCTCCTATATAGAACATAAAGTCTAACCCTGTCTCCTATATAGAACATAAAGTCTAACCCTGTCTCCTATATAGAACATAAAGTCTAACCCTGTCTCCTATATAGAACATAAAGTCTAACCCTGTCTCCTATATAGAACATAAAGTCTAACCCTGTCTCCTATATAGAACATAAAGTCTAACCCTGTCTCCTATATAGAACATAAAGTCTAACCCTGTCTCCTATATAGAACATAAAGTCTAACCCTGTCTCCTCTATAGAACATAAAGTCTAACCCTGTCTCTATATAGAACTCTAACCCTGTCTCCTATATAGAACATAAAGTCTAACCCTGTCTCCTATATAGAACATAAAGTCTAACCCTGTCTCCTATATAGAACATAAAGTCTAACCCTGTCTCCTATATAGAACATAAAGTCTAACCCTGTCTCCTATATAGAACATAAAGTCTAACCCTGTCTCCTATATAGAACATAAAGTCTAACCCTGTCTCCTATATAGAACATAAAGTCTAACCCTGTCTCCTATATAGAACATAAAGTCTAACCCTGTCTCCTATATAGAACATAAAGTCTAACCCTGTCTCCTCTATAGAACATAAAGTCTAACCCTGTCTCCTATATAGAACATAAAGTCTAACCCTGTCTCCTATATAGAACATAAAGTCTAACCCTGTCTCCTATATAGAACATAAAGTCTAACCCTGTCTCCTATATAGAACATAAAGTCTAACCCTGTCTCCTATATAGAACATAAAGTCTAACCCTGTCTCCTATATAGAACATAAAGTCTAACCCTGTCTCCTATATAGAACATAAAGTCTAACCCTGTCTCCTATATAGAACATAAAGTCTAACCCTGTCTCCTATATAGAACATAAAGTCTAACCCTGTCTCCTATATAGAACATAAAGTCTAACCCTGTCTCCTATATAGAACATAAAGTCTAACCCTGTCTCCTATATAGAACATAAAGTCTAACCCTGTCTCCTATATAGAACATAAAGTCTAACCCTGTCTCCTATATAGAACATAAAGTCTAACCCTGTCTCCTATATAGAACATAAAGTCTAACCCTGTCTCCTATATAGAACATAAAGTCTAACCCTGTCTCCTATATAGAACATAAAGTCTAACCCTGTCTCCTATAGAACATAAAGTCTAACCCTGTCTCCTATATAGAACATAAAGTCTAACCCTGTCTCCTATATAGAACATAAAGTCTAACCCTGTCTCCTATATAGAACATAAAGTCTAACCCTGTCTCCTATATAGAACATAAAGTCTAACCCTGTCTCCTATATAGAACATAAAGTCTAACCCTGTCTCCTATATAGAACATAAAGTCTAACCCTGTCTCCTATAGAACATAAAGTCTAACCCTGTCTCCTATATAGAACATAAAGTCTAACCCTGTCTCCTATATAGAACATAAAGTCTAACCCTGTCTCCTATATAGAACATAAAGTCTAACCCTGTCTCCTATATAGAACATAAAGTCTAACCCTGTCTCCTATATAGAACATAAAGTCTAACCCTGTCTCCTATATAGAACATAAAGTCTAACCCTGTCTCCTATATAGAACATAAAGTCTAACCCTGTCTCCTATATAGAACATAAAGTCTAACCCTGTCTCCTCTATAGAACATAAAGTCTAACCCTGTCTCCTATATAGAACATAAAGTCTAACCCTGTCTCCTATATAGAACATAAAGTCTAACCCTGTCTCCTATATAGAACATAAAGTCTAACCCTGTCTCCTATATAGAACATAAAGTCTAACCCTGTCTCCTATATAGAACATAAAGTCTAACCCTGTCTCCTATATAGAACATAAAGTCTAACCCTGTCTCCTATATAGAACATAAAGTCTAACCCTGTCTCCTATATAGAACATAAAGTCTAACCCTGTCTCCTATATAGAACATAAAGTCTAACCCTGTCTCCTATATAGAACATAAAGTCTAACCCTGTCTCCTATATAGAACATAAAGTCTAACCCTGTCTCCTATATAGAACATAAAGTCTAACCCTGTCTCCTATATAGAACATAAAGTCTAACCCTGTCTCCTATATAGAACATAAAGTCTAACCCTGTCTCCTATATAGAACATAAAGTCTAACCCTGTCTCCTATATAGAACATAAAGTCTAACCCTGTCTCCTCTATAGAACATAAAGTCTAACCCTGTCTCCTCTATAGAACATAAAGTCTAACCCTGTCTCCTATATAGAACATAAAGTCTAACCCTGTCTCCTATATAGAACATAAAGTCTAACCCTGTCTCCTATATAGAACATAAAGTCTAACCCTGTCTCCTATATAGAACATAAAGTCTAACCCTGTCTCCTATATAGAACATAAAGTCTAACCCTGTCTCCTATATAGAACATAAAAACCCTGTCTCCTATATAGAACATAAAGTCTAACCCTGTCTCCTATATAGAACATAAAGTCTAACCCTGTCTCCTATATAGAACATAAAGTCTAACCCTGTCTCCTATATAGAACATAAAGTCTAACCCTGTCTCCTATATAGAACATAAAGTCTAACCCTGTCTCCTATATAGAACATAAAGTCTAACCCTGTCTCCTCCTATAGAACATAAAGTCTAACCCTGTCTCCTATATAGAACATAAAGTCTAACCCTGTCTCCCTATATAAAGTCTAACTATATAGAACATAAAGTCTAACCCTGTCTCCTATATAGAACATAAAGTCTAACCCTGTCTCCTATATAGAACATAAAGTCTAACCCTGTCTCCTATATAGAACATAAAGTCTAACCCTGTCTCCTATATAGAACATAAAGTCTAACCCTGTCTCCTATATAGAACATAAAGTCTAACCCTGTCTCCTATATAGAACATAAAGTCTAACCCTGTCTCCTATATAGAACATAAAGTCTAACCCTGTCTCCTATATAGAACATAAAGTCTAACCCTGTCTCCTATATAGAACATAAAGTCTAACCCTGTCTCCTATATAGAACATAAAGTCTAACCCTGTCTCCTATATAGAACATAAAGTCTAACCCATAAAGTCTCTCCTATATAGAACATAAAGTCTAACCCTGTCTCCTATATAGAACATAAAGTCTAACCCTGTCTCC
>CM055738.1:1749566-1774566 GCA_029465975.1 Dallia pectoralis | reverse complement strand
GGATGGGCTGTATGCCACGGTCAACAAGCAGAGACAAGCTCCGCCTTCATCCTCGGCTGACAGGTGAGACATGAACACGACCGTGTTCGTGTGTGTGTGTGTGTGTCATCTCATCGTGTGTGTGTCATGTCATCGTGTGTGTGTGTGTGTGTGTGTGTGTGTGTGTGTGTGTGTCATCTCATCGTGTGTGTGTGTGTGTGTGTGTATGTGTGTGTGTGTGTGTGTGTCATCTCATCGTGTGTGTGTGTGTGTGTGTCATCTCATCGTGTGTGTGTCATCTCATCGTGTGTGTGTGTGTCATCTCATCGTGTGTGTGTCATGTCATCGTGTGTGTGTGTGTGTGTGTGTGCGTCATCTCATCGTGTGTGTGTCATGTCATCGTGTGTGTGTGTGTGTGTGTGTGTGTGTGTGTTCGTATGTGTCATCTCATACTTACCTGTAGGTTTAGCTACATTAACCCGTTCTGATCATGTTTTATATCGGTGAACTCACAACACGTTAGTCATTTAATCTGTAGCTAGGAGACCAATCAACCAATAGGAGAGAGGGAGGCAGGAGAGAGGAGCAAATAAGGGAGAGGAGATGGGGGTATACAGTATAAACATGACTAGCTTTACACCACCTAATCCTATATACAGTATAAACATGACTAGCTTTACACCACCTAATCCTATATACAGTATAAACATGACTAGCTTTACACCACCTAATCCTATATACAGTATAAACATGACTAGCTGTACACCACCTAATCCTATATACAGTATAAACATGACTAGCTGTACACCACCTCATCCTATATACAGTATAAACATGACTAGCTGTACACCGCCTAATCCTATATACAGTATAAACATGACTAGCTGTACACCACCTCATCCTATATACAGTATAAACATGACTAGCTGTACACCACCTCATCCTATATACAGTATAAACATGACTAGCTGTACACCACCTCATCCTATATACAGTATAAACATGACTAGCTGTACACCACCTCATCCTATATACAGTATAAACATGACTAGCTGTACACCACCTCATCCTATATACAGTATAAACATGACTAGCTGTACACCACCTCATCCTATATACAGTATAAACATGACTAGCTGTACACCACCTAATCCTATATACAGTATAAACATGACTAGCTGTACACCACCTCATCCTATATACAGTATAAACATGACTAGCTGTACACCACCTCATCCTATATACAGTATAAACATGACTAGCTGTACACCACCTCATCCTATATACAGTATAAACATGACTAGCTGTACACCACCTCATCCTATATACAGTATAAACATGACTAGCTGTACACCACCTCATCCTATATACAGTATAAACATGACTAGCTGTACACCACCTCATCCTATATACAGTATAAACATGACTAGCTGTACACCACCTCATCCTATATACAGTATAAACATGACTAGCTGTACACCACCTCATCCTATATACAGTATAAACATGACTAGCTGTACACCGCCTAATCCTATATACAGTATAAACATGACTAGCTGTACACCACCTCATCCTATATACAGTATAAACATGACTAGCTGTACACCACCTCATCCTATATACAGTATAAACATGACTAGCTGTACACCACCTCATCCTATATACAGTTTCTAGGCTGTAATGAGAAGGGACAGGTTATCAGGAAGAGAAAGAATGTAAATAATGTGAATAGTCTAATGGAGGGGTTAGTGTAACCCTAACTCATTGTTCCTGATAGGTCATCAGTCATTGATATGTGAGTAATCAAAAACTATTGTGAGGTTCTCCCATCATAGCTAGTGTAGATCACAATGTAAATGTAAATGCTGAGTCCATGCTGTTTACCATGACACACACACACACACACACCAGTACCTCTGCTCAATCAACCTCACACATGCTCTCCGTTTCTCACATACACACACACCAGTACTTCAACTCAATCAATCACACACACTTGTTCCATTTCTCACACACACACACACACACACCAGTACTTCAGCTCGATCAATCACACACGCACACGCACTTTCCGTTTCTCACATAAACACGAACATAAACATCAAAACCTCAGATTCATTACAACATGCAAACTCTCCATTTCTCACATACACACACACACACTCCATTTCTCACACACACTCCATTTCTCACATACACACACACACTCCATTTCACACACACTCCATTTCTCACATACACACACACTCTCATTTTCACGCACACACACACACACACACACACACACACACACACTCCATTTCTCACACACACACTCCATTTCTCACATACACACAGACTCTCCATTTATCACATACACACATACACACTCTCATTTTCACAGACACACACACTCCATTCCTCTCTCACACACACACACACTCTCCATTTTTACACAAACACTCACACTCTCCATTTTTACACACACACACACACACTCTCCATTTTTACACACACACACTCACAATCTCCATTTTTACACACACAAGCACACACACTCTCCATTTCTCACATACACAGAACACGTACATATCGAGCCCTGCAGAAGAGATATGATACACTGGAGATAAGTTGATGGAATGGAGCGCTGCCTTGGTTCTGTGTAATCGATAGCCTGTCTGTGTGTCTGTATGGGACTGTTGGAGTCAGTGTGCATTTGGTAAGATTCACCTGAGCTTCAACAAACAACTACATACACACACACACGCTAACACACACACCAAAACCTCAGCTTCATCCGCAATATTAACACACACACCAAAACCTCATAACCAACAGGTGGAGGAAAGGGCGAGTTTGGTTGGGGCGGTGGGTGGAGTTTGGGGCGGTGGGTGGAGTTTGGGGCGGTGGGTGGAGTTTGGGGCGGTGGGTGGAGGTTGGGGCGGTGGGTGGAGGTTGGGGTGGTGGGTGGTGGTTGGGGCGGTGGGTGGAGTTTGGGGCGGTGGGTGGAGTTTGGGGCGGTGGGTGGAGGTTGGGGCGGTGGGTGGAGGTTGCTGCGGTGGGTGGAGGTTGGGGCGGTGGGTGGAGTTTGGGCGGTGGGTGGAGTTTAGGGTGGTGGGTGGAGGTTTGGGTGGTGGGTGGAGTTTAGGGCGGTGGGTGGAGTTTGGGGCGGTGGGTGGAGGTTGGGGCGGTGGGTGGAGTTTAGTATGGTGGGTGGCTGTGGGCTGGGCTGGTGGTTGGTTGGTTGGTTAAACGTGTTGGAGTAGATTGGTGCTTAAACATATGTTTCAGTGGATCAGGCCTTTATCACTATGTAGACGTCTGTGGTTTCTACCTAATTAATTGTACTCAAATGATCCAAAAAGCTTCCCTGCGGTGAAGTGTAGTTTAATATAGGGTGTCATAATTACAGAAACATTTTCTGGGTTTTCCAGATCCACAGGGAGGCTTTCATACCATTATAATGTAGCAGCAGCCCAGGGGGGATGGACGCATTTACCAGTCTGACAGGAAATTACATATGCTTATTTCATCACTATCAGTTTCTCTGTGAAGTTGACTTAAAACCAACAGGTTGACAGAAAGGAGAAGAGGGAGAGGTTCTTGGGATGGATGAGTGGGTCTGTTTATGTCTCCTACTGTCCTCTGTTTATGTCTCCTACTGTCCTCTGTTTATGTCTCCTACTGTCCTCTGTTTATGTCTCCTACTGTCCTCTGTTTATGTCTCCTACTGTCCTCTGTTTATGTCTCCTACTGTCCTCTGTTTATGTCTCCTACTGTCCTCTGTTTATGTCTCCTACTGTCCTCTGTTCATGTCTCCTAATGTCCTCTGTTTATGTCTCCTACTGTCCTCTGTTTATGTCTCCTACTGTCCTCTGTTTATGTCTCCTACTGTCCTCTGTTTATGTCTCCTACTGTCCTCTGTTTATGTCTCCTACTGTCCTCTGTTTATGTCTCCTACTGTCCTCTGTTTATGTCTCCTACTGTCCTCTGTTTATGTCTCCTACTGTCCTCTGTTTATGTCTCCTACTGTCCTCTGTTCATGTCTCCTAATGTCCTCTGTTTATGTCTCCTACTGTCCTCTGTTTATGTCTCCTACTGTCCTCTGTTTATGTCTCCTACTGTCCTCTGTTTATGTATCCTACTGTCCTCTGTTTATGTATCCTACTGTCCTCTGTTTATGTCTCCTACTGTCCTCTGTTTATGTCTCCTACTGTCCTCTGTTTATGTCTCCTACTGTCCTCTGTTTATGTCTCCTACTGTCCTCTGTTTATGTCTCCTACTGTCCTCTGTTTATGTCTCCTACTGTCCTCTGTTTATGTCTCCTACTGTCCTCTGTTTATGTCTCCTACTGTCCTCTGTTTATGTCTCCTACTGTCCTCTGTTTATGTCTCCTACTGTCCTCTGTTTATGTATCCTACTGTTTATGTCTCCTACTGTCCTCTGTTTATGTCTCCTACTGTCTCCTACTGTCCTCTGTTTATGTCTCCTACTGTCCTCTGTTTATGTCTCCTACTGTCCTCTGTTTATGTCTCCTACTGTCCTCTGTTTATGTCTCCTACTGTCCTCTGTTTATGTCTCCTACTGTCCTCTGTTTATGTCTCCTACTGTCCTCTGTTTATGTCTCCTACTGTCCTCTGTTTATGTCTCCTACTGTTTTCTGTCTGTATGTTTTACTCTCCTCAAGTTCTGTTTAATTCTAGCCTTTTTGTGGCTCTAAGTCCGTAGTCACTTGATCTTTTTACAAAAAAAACTTTTCCCTATTTCTCTCTTTCCTTCTATCTTCTCTAGTTGTAACAGGAACTTTTTGCCATCATTTCAGATAACGCTATTCATCAATAGATGGTAGGGGCAGACTTTTAGTGTTGGTTGAGCGGAGCAGTGAGAGCGCTGGAGTGCTTTTCTACTGTTAATTAATCAACCATTGTGCCAACTCAGAGAGTGGTGCTACACCGTGCACACACGTACACACACACACACGTACACACACACACACACACACACACACACACACACTCAGAGAGTGGTGCTACACCGTGCAAGGGTTTGGGGTGGGGGTCCTCTAAGTGCTTCTGCACCCCTTCTTCTGGCCAGCTTCCACACACACACACACACACACACACACACACACACACACACACACACACACACACACACACACACACACACACACACACACACACACACACACACACACACACCTCCCTGATCCAGGTAATTAGTGAAGCTGGGTGGAAATGGGTGTCCATGTAATGGGGAGAAGGGGAGGGAGAGGGAGGGATGTGGGGAGAGGGAGGGTGAATGAGAGTCTGCATAGTGGGGAGGAAAGAGAAATAAAATCTGTGGGAAGTAGGGGGTGTTTGGGAGGGAGGTGGAGAGAACAGGAGAAGTGGTATGAAGCAGAGAGGGGAGGAGAGGAGGAGGAGAGGAGGGGGAGGAGGAGGGAGGGAGGGGAGGGGAGGGGAGGGGAGGGGAGGGGAGGGGAGGGGAGGGGAGGGGAGGGGAGGAGAGGAGAGGAGGGGGGGAGAGGAGGGGAGGAGAGGAGGAGAGAACAGGAGAAGTGGTATGAAGCAGAGAGGGGAGAGAGGAGAGGAGAGGAGAGGAGAGGAGAGGAGAGGAGAGGAGGGGAGGGGAGGGGAGGAGAGAGGAGGAGAGAACAGGAGAAGTGGTATGAAGGAGGAGAGGAGGAGAGGAGGAGAGGAGGGGAGGAGAGGAGGGAGGGGAGGGGAGGGGAGGAGGGGAGGGGAGGGGAGGAGAGGAGGAGGAGAGGAGAGGGGGGGGAGAGGAGGGGAGGAGAGGAGGAGAGAACAGGAGAAGTGGTATGAAGCAGAGAGGGGAGTAGAGGAGAGGAGAGGAGAGGAGAGGAGAGGAGAGGAGGGGAGGGGAGGGGAGGAGAGAGGAGGAGAGAACAGGAGAAGTGGTATGAAGGAGGAGAGGAGGAGATGAGAGGAGAGGAGAGGTTATGACTGTCTGAACAGGTGAAGAGTTGTCAGCCTTTCTGAGTGGATGTCTAATCCAGGACTCATTTGAAGCACATTGTTTAGTGGCACTCGTTCACTTGTTCAAATCTCAGCGTCCTCTCTTCCACATCTTCTTCCACATTTTCTTTTCTCGCTCTCTCATATCCTTTCAACGTCTTATTTTCCCTCTCTATTCCTTTCAACATCGGATTTTCTCGCTCTACTTTCTCTCTCTTAATGACTTCCACTTCTGATATTTCCTCAGGAACTTCTCGAATGGCTAATTGAATATTGTGTAAATAAAGGTATCTGAGCAGACTGACATGGTCCCCATTCAAACGGTATTATGCTCTCCTATTGGCTGCCTGTCTGTAGCTGCATCTGGTAGCTTAGCAACAGGTCTGAGAGACAGTGTTTTTAGTATGTCTGTTTTGGTACTGTCTACAGTTGGTTCATTTAGGACTGATTTAAATAACTTGGATTGGTATTCAACACATATTTCTAATTTCAGAAGATTTTTGTTGAAGAGGCAGGACTTTTTCACGTCTCATTTAAGCAGTACAATTTAAACAATTAATGTCCGATGCGAAGAACGACAGATTGTCACAACACAATGTTTGAATGAGCTGTGGAGAGAGACGTAGAGAAAGACATTAATAGATTCATAGAATGCAGAGGTGGAAAGAGACCAGACACCACAAGAAACAAAAGTGACTACACCCCTTTATGAAAATGTTAGGGATGTACTCATTTGTTGTTGCCAGCGGTTTAGACATTAATGGCTGTGTGTTGAGTTATTTTGAGGGGACAGCAAATGTACGCTGTTATACAAGCTGTGCACTCACTACTTTACATTGTAACAAAGTATTATTTCTTCAGTGTTCTCACATAAAAAGATATAATCAAATATTTACAAAAATGTGAGGGGTGTACTTTTGTTAGATACTGTATTTACACACACACACATACCATATACACACATACACACACACACACTTGCGCACACACACACACACACGGTAATACGTTTTCTGTCTAGATAATGTCATGCTAGCCATAATATTCCTAATTATATTCTGAATTGCACAAGGCGTTTAAAAGCCTGTGTCAGTTTTGATTTTCAGGGCAGAGAGTTTAACTGTCAAGATAGTCTCTTTTGTCATATTCTATTTTGCAAAACGTACAGCTTATAGAAGTCCTGCAGATTAGTGGAGGACAGAACCTCAGATAACTAATAAACATCCAGCTCATAGAAGACCTGCAGATTAGTGGAGGACAGAACCTCAGATAACTAATAAACTTCCAGCTCATAGAAGACCTGCAGATTAGTGGAGGACAGAACCTCAGATAACTAATAAACATCCAGCTCATAGAAGACCTGCAGATTAGTGGAGGACAGAACCTCAGATAACTAATAAACATCCAGCTCATAGAAGACCTGCAGATTAGTGGAGGACAGAACCTCAGATAACTAATAAACATCCAGCTCATAGAAGACCTGCAGATTAGTGGAGGACAGAACCTCAGATAACTAATAAACATCCAGCTCATAGAAGACCTGCAGATTAGTGGAGGACAGAACCTCAGATAACTAATAAACATCCAGCTCATAGAAGACCTGCAGATTAGTGGAGGACAGAACCTCAGATAACTAATAAACATCCAGCTCATAGAAGACCTGCAGATTAGTGGAGGACAGAACCTCAGATAACTAATAAACATCCAGCTCATAGAAGACCTGCAGATTAGTGGAGGACAGAACCTCAGATAACTAATAAACATCCAGCTCATAGAAGACCTGCAGATTAGTGGAGGACAGAACCTCAGATAACTAATAAACATCCAGCTCATAGAAGACCTGCAGATTAGTGGAGGACAGAACCTCAGATAACTAATAAACATCCAGCTCATAGAAGACCTGCAGATTAGTGGAGGACAGAACCTCAGATAACTAATAAACATCCAGCTCATAGAAGACCTGCAGATTAGTGGAGGACAGAACCTCAGATAACTAATAAACATCCAGCTCATAGAAGACCTGCAGATTAGTGGAGGACAGAACCTCAGATAACTAATAAACATCCAGCTCATAGAAGACCTGCAGATTAGTGGAGGACAGAACCTCAGATAACTAATAAACATCCAGCTCATAGAAGACCTGCAGATTAGTGGAGGACAGAACCTCAGATAACTAATAAACATCCAGCTCATAGAAGACCTGCAGATTAGTGGAGGACAGAACCTCAGATAACTAATAAACATCCAGCTCATAGAAGACCTGCAGATTAGTGGAGGACAGAACCTCAGATAACTAATAAACATCCAGCTCATAGAAGACCTGCAGATTAGTGGAGGACAGAACCTCAGATAACTAATAAACTTCCAGCTCATAGAAGACCTGCAGATTAGTGGAGGACAGAACCTCAGATAACTAATAAACATCCAGCTCATAGAAGACCTGCAGATTAGTGGAGGACAGAACCTCAGATAACTAATAAACATCCAGCTCATAGAAGACCTGCAGATTAGTGGAGGACAGAACCTCAGATAACTAATAAACATCCAGCTCATAGAAGACCTGCAGATTAGTGGAGGACAGAACCTCAGATAACTAATAAACATCCAGCTCATAGAAGACCTGCAGATTAGTGGAGGACAGAACCTCAGATAACTAATAAACATCCAGCTCATAGAAGACCTGCAGATTAGTGGAGGACAGAACCTCAGATAACTAATAAACATCCAGCTCATAGAAGACCTGCAGATTAGTGGAGGACAGAACCTCAGATAACTAATAAACATCCAGCTCATAGAAGACCTGCAGATTAGTGGAGGACAGAACCTCAGATAACTAATAAACATCCAGCTCATAGAAGACCTGCAGATTAGTGGAGGACAGAACCTCAGAGGACAGAACCTCAGATAACTAATAAACATCCAGCTCATAGAAGACCTGCAGATTAGTGGAGGACAGAACCTCAGATAACTAATAAACATCCAGCTCATAGAAGACCTGCAGATTAGTGGAGGACAGAACCTCAGATAACTAATAAACATCCAGCTCATAGAAGACCTGCAGATTAGTGGAGGACAGAACCTCAGATAACTAATAAACATCCAGCTCATAGAAGACCTGCAGATTAGTGGAGGACAGAACCTCAGATAACTAATAAACATCCAGCTCATAGAAGACCTGCAGATTAGTGGAGGACAGAACCTCAGATAACTAATAAACATCCAGCTCATAGAAGACCTGCAGATTAGTGGAGGACAGAACCTCAGATAACTAATAAACATCCAGCTCATAGAAGACCTGCAGATTAGTGGAGGACAGAACCTCAGATAACTAATAAACATCCAGCTCATAGAAGACCTGCAGATTAGTGGAGGACAGAACCTCAGATAACTAATAAACATCCAGCTCATAGAAGACCTGCAGATTAGTGGAGGACAGAACCTCAGATAACTAATAAACATCCAGCTCATAGAAGACCTGCAGATTAGTGGAGGACAGAACCTCAGATAACTAATAAACATCCAGCTCATAGAAGACCTGCAGATTAGTGGAGGACAGAACCTCAGATAACTAATAAACATCCAGCTCATAGAAGACCTGCAGATTAGTGGAGGACAGAACCTCAGATAACTAATAAACATCCAGCTCATAGAAGACCTGCAGATTAGTGGAGGACAGAACCTCAGATAACTAATAAACATCCAGCTCATAGAAGACCTGCAGATTAGTGGAGGACAGAACCTCAGATAACTAATAAACATCCAGCTCATAGAAGACCTGCAGATTAGTGGAGGACAGAACCTCAGATAACTAATAAACATCCAGCTCATAGAAGACCTGCAGATTAGTGGAGGACAGAACCTCAGATAACTAATAAACATCCAGCTCATAGAAGACCTGCAGATTAGTGGAGGACAGAACCTCAGATAACTAATAAACATCCAGCTCATAGAAGACCTGCAGATTAGTGGAGGACAGAACCTCAGATAACTAATAAACATCCAGCTCATAGAAGACCTGCAGATTAGTGAGGACAGGACAGAACTAATAAACATCCAGATAACTAATCAGATAACATCCAGCTCATAGAAGACCTGCAGATTAGTGGAGGACAGAACCTCAGATAACTAATAAACATCCAGCTCATAGAAGACCTGCAGATTAGTGGAGGACAGAACCTCAGATAACTAATAAACATCCAGCTCATAGAAGACCTGCAGATTAGTGGAGGACAGAACCTCAGATAACTAATAAACATCCAGCTCATAGAAGACCTGCAGATTAGTGGAGGACAGAACCTCAGATAACTAATAAACATCCAGCTCATAGAAGACCTGCAGATTAGTGGAGGACAGAACCTCAGATAACTAATAAACATCCAGCTCATAGAAGACCTGCAGATTAGTGGAGGACAGAACCTCAGATAACTAATAAACATCCAGCTCATAGAAGACCTGCAGATTAGTGGAGGACAGAACCTCAGATAACTAATAAACATCCAGCTCATAGAAGACCTGCAGATTAGTGGAGGACAGAACCTCAGATAACTAATAAACATCCAGCTCATAGAAGACCTGCAGATTAGTGGAGGACAGAACCTCAGATAACTAATAAACATCCAGCTCATAGAAGACCTGCAGATTAGTGGAGGACAGAACCTCAGATAACTAATAAACATCCAGCTCATAGAAGACCTGCAGATTAGTGGAGGACAGAACCTCAGATAACTAATAAACATCCAGCTCATAGAAGACCTGCAGATTAGTGGAGGACAGAACCTCAGATAACTAATAAACATCCAGCTCATAGAAGACCTGCAGATTAGTGGAGGACAGAACCTCAGATAACTAATAAACATCCAGCTCATAGAAGACCTGCAGATTAGTGGAGGACAGAACCTCAGATAACTAATAAACATCCAGCTCATAGAAGACCTGCAGATTAGTGGAGGACAGAACCTCAGATAACTAATAAACATCCAGCTCATAGAAGACCTGCAGATTAGTCCAGGAGGACAGAACCTCAGATAACTAATAAACATCCAGCTCATAGAAGACCTGCAGATTAGTGGAGGACAGAACCTCAGATAACTAATAAACATCCAGCTCATAGAAGACCTGCAGATTAGTGGAGGACAGAACCTCAGATAACTAATAAACATCCAGCTCATAGAAGACCTGCAGATTAGTGGAGGACAGAACCTCAGATAACTAATAAACATCCAGCTCATAGAAGACCTGCAGATTAGTGATAACTAATAAACATCCAGAGGACAGAACCTCAGATAACTAATAAACATCCAGCTCATAGAAGACCTGCAGATTAGTGGAGGACAGAACCTCAGATAACTAATAAACATCCAGCTCATAGAAGACCTGCAGATTAGTGGAGGACAGAACCTCAGATAACTAATAAACATCCAGCTCATAGAAGACCTGCAGATTAGTGGAGGACAGAACCTCAGATAACTAATAAACATCCAGCTCATAGAAGACCTGCAGATTAGTGGAGGACAGAACCTCAGATAACTAATAAACATCCAGCTCATAGAAGACCTGCAGATTAGTGGAGGACAGAACCTCAGATAACTAATAAACATCCAGCTCATAGAAGACCTGCAGATTAGTGGAGGACAGAACCTCAGATAACTAATAAACATCCAGCTCATAGAAGACCTGCAGATTAGTGGAGGACAGAACCTCAGATAACTAATAAACATCCAGCTCATAGAAGACCTGCAGATTAGTGGAGGACAGAACCTCAGATAACATCCAATAAACATCCAGCTCATAGAAGACCTGCAGATTAGTGGAGGACAGAACCTCAGATAACTAATAAACATCCAGCTCATAGAAGACCTGCAGATTAGTGGAGGACAGAACCTCAGATAACTAATAAACATCCAGCTCATAGAAGACCTGCAGATTAGTGGAGGACAGAACCTCAGATAACTAATAAACATCCAGCTCATAGAAGACCTGCAGATTAGTGGAGGACAGAACCTCAGATAACTAATAAACATCCAGCTCATAGAAGACCTGCAGATTAGTGGAGGACAGAACCTCAGATAACTAATAAACATCCAGCTCATAGAAGACCTGCAGATTAGTGGAGGACAGAACCTCAGATAACTGAGAGATGAGAAGATGAATATCTCAGGGGGCTTTCTCTCTCTCTCTCCCTCCCTCCTCTCTGTCTTCACCTCTTTCTTCCCCCCAGTCTCTCCGTTACTTTATATCTTTTCTCTCTCTTCATCTGGATACCTTTTCTCCATCTCACTTTCTGCCCCCTATGTGTTTTATAATGATGATGATGATGATGATGATTGCTAGAAGGTGAAACAAGCCGCCTGATTGGAGGGATGCAGAGTTAAATATTGTAGAACAATGTATTGTCTCCACTGTCTGGTTGTCTGGCTGTCTGGTTGTCTGGTTGTCTGGTTGTCTGGCTGTCTGGTTGTCTGGTTGTCTGGCTGTCTGGTTGTCTGGCTGTCTGGCTGTCTGGTTGTCTGGTTGTCTGGCTGTCTGGTTGTCTGGCTGTCTGGTTGTCTGGTTGTCTGGCTGTCTGGTTGTCTGGTTGTCTGGCTGTCTGGCTGTCTGGCTGTCTGGTTGTCTGGCTGTCTAGTTGTCTGGCTGTCTGGCTGTCTGGCTGTCTGGCTGTCTGGTTGTCTGGCTGTCTGGCTGTCTGGCTGTCTGGTTGTCTGGCTGTCTGGCTGTCTGGTTGTCTGGCTGTCTGGTTGTCTGGCTGTCTAGTTGTCTGGCTGTCTGGCTGTCTAGTTGTCTGGCTGTCTGGCTGTCTGGTTGTCTGGCTGTCTGGTTGTCTGGCTGTCTAGTTGTCTGGCTGTCTGGCTGTCTAGTTGTCTGGCTGACTGATTATCTGGCTGTCTGGTTGTCTGGCTGTCTGGTTGTCTGGCTGACTGATTATCTGGCTGTCTGGTTGTCTGGCTGTCTGGCTGTCTGGTTGTCTGGCTGTCTGGTTGTCTGGCTGTCTAGTTGTCTGGCTGTCTGGCTGTCTAGTTGTCTGGCTGACTGATTATCTGGCTGTCTGGTTGTCTGGCTGTCTGGTTGTCTGGCTGACTGATTATCTGGCTGTCTGGTTGTCTGGCTGTCTGGTTGTCTGGCTGTCTAGTTGTCTGATTGTCTGGCTGTCTGGCTGACTGACTGTCTGATTGTCTGGCTGTCTGATTGTCTGGTAGTGTTTGGGGCTTGTGGTATTTGAGGTTTACAGAACACACTGATGTGAAACTTGGCTGATTCAGATCGTCCTATTCTTGTAACCCAGACCCTTGGAGACGTTGCTGTTTCAACATGTTTGTGTTTGTAAACACGATACAGTACAGAAGACCTGCGTTTGTATTCAGCCTGCTGCACACTCAGCTAAAGGAGTGCACTACAAAGTCAATAGGATGCCATTGTGGAGTCATTATGTGTCTCTGTTCCTCTCCGTGTTTACACTGGAGATATTGACCTGTTTTTGTGTGTGTGTGTGTGTGTGTGTGTGTGTTTATGTGTGTGTGTGTGTGTGTGTGTATCAGTGGTCACATGACTGGCAGCTCAGATTGGGCTTTTGTCCTTACAGAGTGTACACTTATTTGCCACCCTATTCTGCCATGGGTTACATTCTATATCTGACAGGATACACATGTTACGTTCTATATCTGACAAGATACACATGTTACATTCTATATCTGACCAGATACACATGTTATATTCTACATCTGACAGGATACACATGTTATATTCTACATCTGACAAGTTACACATGTTATATTCTTTATCTGACAAGATACACATGTTACATTCTATATCTGACAAGATACACATGTTATATTCTATATCTGACAAGATACACAAGTTACATTCTATATCTGACCAGATACACATGTTACATTCTATATCTGACAAGATACACAAGTTACATTCTATATCTGACCAGATACACATGTTATATTCTACATCTGACAAGATACACATGTTATATTCTATATCTGACAAGATACACATGTTACATTCTATATCTGACAAGATACACATGTTATATTCTATATCTGACAAGATACACAAGTTCCATTCTATATCTGACCAGATACACATGTTATATTCTACATCTGACAAGATACACATGTTATATTCTATATCTGACAAGATACACATGTTACATTCTATATCTGACAAGATACACATGTTATATTCTATATCTGACAAGTTACATTCTATATCTGACCAGATACACATGTTACATTCTATATCTGACAAGATACACATGTTATATTCTACATCTGACAGGATACACATGTTATATTCTACATCTGACAAGATACACATGTTACATTCTATATCTGACCAGATACACATGTTACATTCTATATCTGACAAGATACACATGTTATATTCTACATCTGACAGGATACACATGTTATATTCTACATCTGACAAGATACACATGTTACATTCTATATCTGACAGGATACAAATGTTACATTCTATATCTGACAAGATACACAAGTTACATTCTATATCTGACAGGATACACATGTTACATTCTATATCTGACAGGATACACATGTTACATTCTATATCTGACAGGATACACATGTTATATTCTATATCTGACAAGATACACATGTTATATTCTATATCTGACAGGATACACATGTTATATTCTATATCTGACAGGATACACATGTTACATTCTATATCTGACAGGATACACATGTTATATTCTATATCTGACAGGATACACATGTTATATTCTATATCTGACAGGATACACATGTTACATTTTCTCTGTTCTCTTAGCCCTGGGTTATAAAGGCTCTTCGCCCTGGTTATTGAGGCAGATTGTTCAATAACAGAGGCGGTTCCTGTCAGATTGTTCTATAAAAGAGGCGGTTCCTGTCAGATTCTTCTATCAGAGAGGCGGTTCCTGTCAGATTCTTCTATAACAGAGGCGGTTCCTGTCAGACTGATGACACTAGTGGAACTTAGTCGTCCGTTATACTGCACTTAAAGATCTGCTGACCTCAACAAGTTGTTCCAGCATCAAACCATTATGTGGAGAAATGGCCCCTGAAAATTGGCCTCTGAACGATGAAGTGACAGAGAAGAAGAGATAAATGGAAAGAGTAAAAAGAGAGAATAAATGGAGAGAGTAAAAGGAGAGAGTAAACGGAGAGAGTAAACGGAGAGAGTAAATGGAGAGTAAATGGAGAGAGTAAATGGAGAGAGTAAATGGAGAGAGTAAATGGAGAGAGTAAATGGAGAGAGTAAATGGAGAGTAAATGGAGAGTAAATGGAGAGAGTAAATGGAGAGTAAATGGAGAGTAAATGGAGAGAGTAAATGGAGAGTAAATGGAGAGTAAATGGAGAGAGTAAATGGAGAGAGTAAAAGGAGAGAGTAAATGGAGAGAGTAAAAGGAGAGAGTAAATGGAGAGAGTAAATGGAGAGAGTAAATGGAGAGAGTAAATGGAGAGAGTAAATGGAGAGTAAATGGAGAGTAAATGGAGAGTAAAAGGAGAGAGTAAAAGGAGAGAGTAAAAGGAGAGAATAAATGGAGAGTAAAAGGAGAGAGTAAAAGGAGAGAGTAAATGGAGAGAGTAAAAGGAGAGAGTAAAAGGAGAGAGTAAAAGGAGAGAGTAAATAGAGAGAGTAAACAGAGAGAGTAAACGGAGAGAGTAAATGGAGAGTAAATGGAGAGAGTAAATGGAGAGAGTAAATGGAGAGTAAATAGAGAGTAAATGGAGAGTAAAAGGAGAGAGTAAATGGAGAGTAAATAGAGAGAGTAAACGGAGAGAGTAAATGGAGAGAGTAAATGGAGAGTAAATGGAGAGTAAATGGAGAGTAAATGGAGAGAGTAAATGGAGAGTAAATGGAGAGAGTAAATGGAGAGTAAATGGAGAGTAAAAGGAGAGAGTAAATGGAGAGTAAATAGAGAGAGTAAACGGAGAGAGTAAATGGAGAGAGTAAAAGGAGAGAGTAAAAGGAGAGAGTAAAAGGAAAGAGTAAATGGAGAGAGTAAACGGAGAGAGTAAATGGAGAGAGTAAAAGGAGAGAGTAAAAGGAGAGAGTAAACGGAGAGAGTAAATGGAGAGTAAATGGAGAGTAAATGGAGAGAGTAAATGGAGAGTAAATGGAGAGAGTAAAAGGAGAGAGTAAAAGGAGAGAGTAAAATGAGAGAGTAAATGGAGAGTAAATGGAGAGAGTAAATGGAGAGTAAATGGAGAGAGTAAATGGAGAGTAAATGGAGAGAGTACATTGAGTGCTACAGAGAGAAAGAACGAAGAATAAAAGGAGGAGGGTATTTATATATTGGAATAAATGAGGGGGTTATTTATATATTGGAATAAAGGAGGGGGGTATTTATATATTGGAATAAAGGAGGGGGTATTTATATATTGGAATAAAGGAGGGGGTATTTATATATTGGAATAAAGGAGGGGGGTATTTATATATTGGAATAAAGGAGGGGGGTATTTATATATTGGAATAAAGGAGGGGGAATTTATATATTGGAATAAAGGAGGGGGTATTTATATATTGGAATAAAGGAGGGGGTATTTATATATTTGAATAAAGGAGGGGGTATTTATATATTGGAATAAAGGAGGGGGATATTTATATATTGGAATAAAGGAGGGGGGTATTTATATATTGGAATAAAGGAGGGGGGTATTTATATATTGGAATAAAGGAGGGGGGTATTTATATATTGGAATAAAGGAGGGGGGTATTTATATATTGGAATAAAGGAGGGGGGTATTTATATATTGGAATAAAGGAGGGGGGTATTTATATATTGTATTATTGGGGATTTGGTATCTGCAGGAGGTGACGGTTATAAGAGAGGTGTGATTGGAGAGACAGAGTCTGTATAGATAGAGGAGAGAAAGATGGAGTAAGTGTATAATTTCTATAACGTCTCCTGTCTCTCTAGTGGTTTTCTATAACGTCTCCTGTCTCTCTAGTGGTTTTCTATAACGTCTCCTGTCTCTCTAGTGGTTTTCTATAACGTCTCCTGTCTCTCTAGTGGTTTTCTATAACGTCTCCTGTCTCTCTAGTGGTTTTCTATAACGTCTCCTGTCTCTCTAGTTGTTTTCTATAACGTCTCCTGTCTCTCTAGTGGTTTTCTATAACGTCTCCTGTCTCTCTAGTGGTTTTCTATAACGTCTCCTGTCTCTCTAGTGGTTTTCTATAACGTCTCCTGTCTCTCTAGTGGTTTTCTATAACGTCTCCTGTCTCTCTAGTGGTTTTCTATAACGTCTCCTGTCTCTCTAGTGGTTTTCTATAACGTCTCCTGTCTCTAGTGGTTTTCTATAACGTCTCCTGTCTCTCTAGTGGTTTTCTATAACGTCTCCTGTCTCTCTAGTGGTTTTCTATAACGTCTCCTGTCTCTCTAGTGGTTTTCTATAACGTCTCCTGTCTCTCTAGTGGTTTTCTATAACGTCTCCTGTCTCTCTAGTGGTTTTCTATAACGTCTCCTGTCTCTCTAGTGGTTTTCTATAACGTCTCCTGTCTCTCTAGTGGTTTTCTATAACGTCACCTGTCTCTCTAGTGGTTTTCTATACTGTCTCCTGTCTCTCATCTTTCCCTCTCTACACTCTCCGTTCACACTTTTGGTTTCTCTTACTCTCCCTTTCTTCTGACTTTTTCTCTCTCTCGTCTCTTTCTCATTTTCTCCCTCAGGTGAATAACAGCAGACGCCTCTGGACTGTGACTAGTGTGATCATAGAACTATAATGACTGAGTCTGTGATCCCCAGGGGCCGGCCTGGTAATAGAACACTGTCACTTCTGTTCCACATCTCAGTGCTTCTGGGTTCTGTCTGATCAGGTCACTTCGGTTCCACATCCCAGTGCTTCTGGGTTCTGTCTAATAATGATGGTCTCCTAACTCCTCCATCTGTCTCCTAACTCCTCCATCTGTCTCCTAACCCCTCCATCTGTCTCCTAACTCCTCCATCTGTCTCCTAACTCCTCCATCTGTCTCCTAACTCCTCCATCTCTCTGTCTCCTAACTCCTCCATCTCTCTGTCTCCTAACTCCTCCATCTGTCTCCTAACCCCCCAATCTGTCTCCTAACCCCCAATCTGTCTCCTAACCCCTCCATCTGTCTCCTAACCCCTCCATCTGTCTCCTAACTCCTCCACCTGTCTCCTAACTCCTTCATCTCTCTGTCTCCTAACTCCTCCATCTCTCTGTCTCCTAACTCCTCCATCTGTCTCCTAACTCCTCCACCTGTCTCCTAACTCCTTCATCTCTCTGTCTCCTAACTCCTCCATCTGTCTCCTAACTCCTCCATCTCTCTGTCTCCTAACTCCTCCATCTCTCTGTCTCCTAACTCCTCCATCTCTCTGTCTCCTAACCCCTC
The DNA here is from genome assembly GCA_029465975.1 of Dallia pectoralis. Classification (NCBI taxonomy): domain Eukaryota; kingdom Metazoa; phylum Chordata; class Actinopteri; order Esociformes; family Umbridae; genus Dallia; species Dallia pectoralis. The sequence goes on along the minus strand of CM055738.1, from coordinate 1,756,266 downwards.
CATCTGTCTCCTAACTCCTCCATTTCTCTGTCTCCTAACTCCTCCCTCTCTCTGTCTCCTAACTCCTCCATCTGTCTCCTAACTCCTCCATCTGTCTCCTAACTCCTCCATCTCTCTGTCTCCTAACTCCTACATCTCTCTGTCTCCTAACCCCTCCATCTGTCTCCTAACCCCTCCATCTGTCTCCTAACTCCTCCACCTGTCTCCTAACTCCTTCATCTCTCTGTCTCCTAACTCCTCCATCTGTCTCCTAACTCCTCCACCTGTCTCCTAACTCCTTCATCTCTCTGTCTCCTAACTCCTCCATCTGTCTCCTAACTCCTCCATCTCTCTGTCTCCTAACTCCTCCATCTCTCTGTCTCCTAAATCCTCCATCTCTCTGTCTCCTAACCCCTCCATCTGTCTCCTAACTCCTCCATTTCTCTGTCTCCTAACTCCTCCCTCTCTCTGTCTCCTAACTCCTCCATCTGTCTCCTAACTCCTCCATCTGTCTCCTAACTCCTCCATCTGTCTCCTAACTCCTCCATCTGTCTCCTAACTCCTCCATCTCTCTGTCTCCTAACTCCTCCATCTCTCTCCTAACTCCTCCATCTGTCTCCTAACTCCTCCATCTGTCTCCTAACCCCCTATCTGTCTCCTAACCCCTCCATCTGTCTCCTAACCCCTCCATCTGTCTCCTAACTCCTCCACCTGTCTCCTAACTCCTCCATCTGTCTCTCTCCTAACTCCTCCATCTCTCTGTCTCCTAACCCCTCCATCTGTCTCCTAACTCCTCCATCTGTTTCCTAACTCCTCCATCTCTCTGTCTCCTAACCCCTCCATCTGTCTGTCTCCTAACCCCTCCATCTGTCTCCTAACTCCTCCATTTCTCTGTCTCCTAACTCCTCCCTCTCTCTGTCTCCTAACTCCTCCATCTGTCTCCTAACTCCTCCATCTGTCTCCTAACTCCTCCATCTGTCTCCTAACTCCTCCATCTCTCTGTCTCCTAACTCCTCCATCTCTCTCCTAACTCCTCCATCTGTCTCCTAACTCCTCCATCTGTCTCCTAACCCCCTATCTGTCTCCTAACCCCTCCATCTGTCTCCTAACCCCTCCATCTGTCTCCTAACTCCTCCACCTGTCTCCTAACTCCTCCATCTCTCTCTCTCCTAACTCCTCCATCTCTCTGTCTCCTAACCCCTCCATCTGTCTCCTAACTCCTCCATCTGTTTCCTAACTCCTCCATCTCTCTGTCTCCTAACCCCTCCATCTGTCTCCTAACTCCTCCATCTGTCTCCTAACTCCTCCATCTCTCTGTCTCCTAACTCCTCCATCTCTCTGTCTCCTAACCCCTCCATCTGTCTCCTAACTCCTCCATCTGTCTCCTAACTCCTCCATCTCTCTGTCTCCTAACCCCTCCATCTGTCTCCTAACCCCTCCATCTGTCTCCTAACCCCTCCATCTGTCTCCTAACTCCTCCATCTCTCTGTCTCCTAACTCCTCCATCTCTCTGTCTCCTAACCCCTCCATCTGTCTCCTAACCCCTCCATCTGTCTCCTAACTCCTCCACCTGTCTCCTAACTCCTCCATCTCTCTGTCTCCTAACTCCTCCATCTCTCTGTCTCCTAACTCCTCCATCTGTCTCCTAACTCCTCCATCTGTCTCCTAACTCCTCCATCTCTCTGTCTCCTAACTCCTTCATCTATCTCCTAACTCCTCCATCTCTCTGTCTCCTAACTCCTCCATCTCTCTGTCTCCTAACTCCTCCATCTCTCTGTCTCCTAACTCCTCCATCTCTCTGTCTCCTAACTCCTCCATCTGTCTCCTAACTCCTACATCTCTCTGTCTCCTAACCCCTCCATCTGTCTCCTAACTCCTCCATCTGTTTCCTAACTCCTCCATCTCTCTGTCTCCTAACCCCTCCATCTGTCTCCTAACTCCTCCATCTGTCTCCTAACTCCTCCATCTGTCTCCTAACTCCTCCATCTCTCTGTCTCCTAACTCCTCCATCTGTCTCCTAACTCCTCCATCTGTCTCCTAACTCCTCCATCTCTCTGTCTCCTAACTCCTACATCTCTCTGTCTCCTAACCCCTCCATCTGTCTCCTAACCCCTCCATCTGTCTCCTAACTCCTCCATCTGTCTCCTAACTCCTCCATCTGTCTCCTAACTCCTCCATCTCTCTATCTCCTAACTCCTCCATCTGTCTCCTAACTCCTCCATTTCTCTGTCTCCTAACTCCTCCCTCTCTCTGTCTCCTAACTCCTCCATCTGTCTCCTAACTCCTCCATCTGTCTCCTAACTCCTCCATCTGTCTCCTAACTCCTCCATCTCTCTGTCTCCTAACTCCTCCATCTCTCTCCTAACTCCTCCATCTGTCTCCTAACTCCTCCATCTGTCTCCTAACCCCCCTATCTGTCTCCTAACCCCTCCATCTGTCTCCTAACCCCTCCATCTGTCTCCTAACTCCTCCACCTGTCTCCTAACTCCTCCATCTCTCTCTCTCCTAACTCCTCCATCTCTCTGTCTCCTAACCCCTCCATCTGTCTCCTAACTCCTCCATCTGTTTCCTAACTCCTCCATCTCTCTGTCTCCTAACCCCTCCATCTGTCTCCTAACCCCTCCATCTGTCTCCTAACTCCTCCATCTGTCTCCTAACTCCTCCATCTCTCTGTCTCCTAACTCCTCCATCTCTCTGTCTCCTAACCCCTCCATCTGTCTCCTAACTCCTCCATCTGTCTCCTAACTCCTCCATCTCTCTGTCTCCTAACCCCTCCATCTGTCTCCTAACCCCTCCATCTGTCTCCTAACCCCTCCATCTGTCTCCTAACTCCTCCATCTCTCTGTCTCCTAACTCCTCCATCTCTCTGTCTCCTAACCCCTCCATCTGTCTCCTAACCCCTCCATCTGTCTCCTAACTCCTCCACCTGTCTCCTAACTCCTCCATCTCTCTGTCTCCTAACTCCTCCATCTCTCTGTCTCCTAACCCCTCCATCTGTCTCCTAACTCCTCCATCTGTCTCCTAACTCCTCCATCTCTCTGTCTCCTAACCCCTCCATCTGTCTCCTAACCCCTCCATCTGTCTCCTAACCCCTCCATCTGTCTCCTAACTCCTCCATCTCTCTGTCTCCTAACTCCTCCATCTCTCTGTCTCCTAACCCCTCCATCTGTCTCCTAACCCCTCCATCTGTCTCCTAACTCCTCCACCTGTCTCCTAACTCCTCCATCTCTCTGTCTCCTAACTCCTCCATCTCTCTGTCTCCTAACTCCTCCATCTGTCTCCTAACTCCTCCATCTGTCTCCTAACTCCTCCATCTCTCTGTCTCCTAACTCCTTCATCTATCTCCTAACTCCTCCATCTCTCTGTCTCCTAACTCCTCCATCTCTCTGTCTCCTAACTCCTCCATCTCTCTGTCTCCTAACTCCTCCATCTGTCTCCTAACTCCTCCATCTCTCTGTCTCCTAACCCCTCCATCTGTCTCCTAACTCCTCCATCTGTTTCCTAACTCCTCCATCTCTCTGTCTCCTAACCCCTCCATCTGTCTCCTAACTCCTCCATCTGTCTCCTAACTCCACAATCTGTCTCCTAACTCCTCCATCTCTCTGTCTCCTAACTCCTCCATCTGTCTCCTAACTCCTCCATCTGTCTCCTAACTCCTCCATCTCTCTGTCTCCTAACTCCTACATCTCTCTGTCTCCTAACCCCTCCATCTGTCTCCTAACCCCTCCATCTGTCTCCTAACTCCTCCATCTGTCTCCTAACTCCTCCATCTGTCTCCTAACTCCTCCATCTCTCTATCTCCTAACTCCTCCATCTGTCTCCTAACTCCTCCATCTGTCTCCTAACTCCCCCATCTCTCTGTCTCCTAACTCCTCCATCTCTCTGTCTCCTAACCCCTCCATCTGTCTCCTAACCCCTCCATCTGTCTCTTAACTCCTCCATCTCTTTGTCTCTTGTCTCTAGATCTCATTCTATATTTCTCTTTTTGCTCAGCCTGCCAGCAGCTTCTTGGCCATCAAGTCTGGCATTGAGGTGGAGGGGTGAGACGGTAGAGAGAGAGAGATATAGAGGAAAAGATGGAGAGAAAGATATATTAAGGGGCGATGGAGAGAGAGATGAATGTTAGAGTTGCAGTATAGCTGGAGCAGAAATCCATTAGTTTATCCCTGGGAACATAATTAGAGGTGCCATTTTGATTGAGCTCACACCTTACTGTTGAAATTAATAACACACACACACACCTCATCCAAACACACACACTATCAATGTTTAATTAGAACCTCCACAGCCCAGGGCTTCTAACTTCATCACAACACTGGAACCTGTCAGGGTTTGAGGAAATCCAACCATCTACACAGTCATGGCTTTACCATAAATACCCTAATACACAGCTCTGGGCTGGTCAGGGAATCTTTACCATAAATACCCTAATACACAGCTCTGGGCTGGTCAGGGAATCTTTACCATAAATACCCTAATACACAGTCATGGACTGGATGGGAGACTTTACCATAAATACCCTAATACTCAGCTCTGGGCTGGTCAGGGAACCTTTACCATAAATACCCTAATACTCAGCTCTGGGCTGGTCAGGGAACCTTTACCATAAATACCCAAATACACAGCTCTGGGCTGGTCAGGGAACCTTTACCATAAATACCCTAATACTCAGCTCTGGGCTGGTCAGGGAACCTTTACCATAAATACCCTAATACTCAGCTCTGGGCTGGTCAGGGAACCTTTACCATAAATACCCTAATACTCAGCTCTGGGCTGGTCAGAAGGCCTTTACCATAAATACCCTAATACTCAGCTCTGGGCTGGTCATGGGGTCTTTACCATAAATACCCTAATATACAGCTCTGGGCTGGTCATGGGGTCTTTACCATAAATACCCTAATATACAGCTCTGGGCTGGTCAGCTAGCTCCAACATTGCATGTAATTATTCTTCAGTACGTCTACACTTTAAACATTGAGTGGTCAGTGGTTTCTCTCTTTATTAAAAGCATACCGCTCAGTTAACTCATAGTTCACTCTAATGGTTCATCTGGTGTGTCTATTGATTCTGACTTGGGTCTGTGTGAACTATATTGCTGTCGGGGGGCGTTCATAGTTGTCCTATTGAATATTTCAATTCCATACATTGTTGTTGATAGGATTGAATTCAGTGAGAACTGACCCGGTGTCCAGCTTATGCCATGTAGTCTGTAATGCCACATAGGGACTTAATGTGGGGAAGATGTAAGAGACAACAGTGGAGAAATCATCACAGCAAACGAATGCAGTTTAGGAGATAGAAAACAAATGTCTAATTACAATCAATAGTTTACTGTAGAGGCGGGGAGCTGTGCAATAAATACAACTCAGACTAGTTCTTATTTTGTCTATGAAATTAGTATGTCCTCCCTCAATGATTATATTAAAATGACACCACGTCCTAAATGTTTTAACATAAAGTTCAGCTGATAGAAAATGCTCCCTGCCTTGAAATGACGTGCTTCTACCTTAGGTGAAGTCATTTTACAGGTTGTACACAGATGTATTGACTTTAGCACGTGCTGTCAACCAGAGCAACAGGATGAATTAATTGTCCAGCTCTTTGGCTCCGTGTCTGATTAGGAGTTGATCCAGAGGTCATTCAGCTTCTGGACAGATGTTCTCTCATAGGCTCTTTGCCACCAGATTCTGAGTTTCACATTCGTATAAATAAATCGATTACAAATAAATAAAGTAAACATGTGTTCAACCAGTTCCACTAAGAGACAACTGATGCTGGATCAGATAAGACAACTGATGCTGGATCAATTAAGACAACTGATGCTGGATCAGATAAGACAACTGATGCTGGATCAGTTAATACAACTGATGCTGGATCAGATAAGACAACTGATGCTGGATCAATTAAGACAACTGATGCTGGATCAGATAAGACAACTGATGCTGGATCAGATAAGACAACTGATGCTGGATCAGTTAATACAACTGATGCTGGATCAGCTATGAAGCCTTACATACAATGAGTTAAGCCGTTGTTATTTTGTGAACCACTTGCCTGAGTTATTTTCCTGAATGTTAAACATGTGGACATTATTTCTTGTGTGAGTTGGTGGCGTATAAATGTAAATGGATTTCCATACAAATGGACAATAAAGTACATGTCATTTTGTATTGTGGCGCTGGGAACCGCAGCTGTTATGCTTGATGTAGATGCAGCTGTTTATCACATGAAATACAGCCGATACAACAGAGCTAATATGTGTGTTTGATGGTGCCGTAATGATAGAAATAAGTCAATGTTGAACTGGATGTTGTAGATGTGATAGAGGCGGCAACAGCTGTATATATAGAAGGAAAACCACCGCCAGTCAGACATTTACCATGTAGCTACAACACCATGTAACTACTAGAAGCCACCCTGTAGCTACAACACCATGTAACTACTAGAAGACACTCACCCTGTAGCTACAGCACCATGTAATTACTAGAAGACATTTACCCTGTAGCTACAACACCATGTAACTACTAGAAGACACTTACCCTGTAGCTACAGCACCATGTAACTACTAGAAGACACTTACTCTGTAGCTACAGCACCATGTAACTACTAGAAGACACTTACCCTGTAGCTACATCACCATGTAATTACTAGAAGACATTTACCCTGTAGCTACAGCACCATGTAACTACTAGAAGACACTTACTCTGTAGCTACAGCACCA
>CM055738.1:1727066-1744566 GCA_029465975.1 Dallia pectoralis | reverse complement strand
AGTGTAGACTGACCCTCTGTATGGTTTCAGCAGTGTAGACTGACCCTCTGTATGGTTTCAGCAGTGTAGACTGACCCTCTGTATTGTTTCAGCAGTGTAGACTGACCCTCTGTATTGTTTCAGCAGTGTAGACTGACCCTCTGTATGGTTGTTTCAGCAGTGTAGACTGACCCTCTGTATTGTTTCAGCAGTGTAGACTGACCCTCTGTATGGTTGTTTCAGCAGTGTAGACTGACCCTCTGTATTGTTTCAGCAGTGTAGACTGACCCTCTGTATGGTTTCAGCAGTGTAGACTGACCCTCTGTATGGTTTCAGCAGTGTAGACTGACCCTCTGTATTGTTTCAGCAGTGTAGACTGACCCTCAGTATGGTTTCAGCGGTGTAGACTGACTCTCTGTGTGGTTGTTTCAGCACTGTGGATCGTGTCCAGCAGCTGAGGAGAGAGTACCAGCTGGCCCGTAGAGATGGGGCATCCCCAGCCTACCAGGAGATTGATTCCAGACGCAGAGGTCCAGAGTACGACCAGCATCGGGTTAGTGGCGCTGTCTCCTATAGCCCAACCATACCACACACCAACACCACATAACCATACCACACACCAACACCACAAAACCACATAACCATACCACACACCAACACCACATAACCATACCACACACCAACACCACAAAACCACATAACCATACCACACACCAACACCACATAACCATACCACACACCAACACCACAAAACCACTTAACCATACCACACACCAACACCACATAACCATACCACACACCAACACCCCAACACAACATAACCATACCACACACCAACACCACAAAACCACATAACCATACCACACACCAACACCACATAACCATACCACACACCAACACCACAAAACCACATAACCATACCACACACCAACACCACATAACCATACCACACACCAACACCACAAAACCACTTAACCATACCACACACCAACACCACATAACCATACCACACACCAACACCCCAACACAACATAACCATACCACACACCAACACCACAACACAACATAACCATACCGCACACCAACACCACATAACCATACCACACACCAACACCCCAACACAACATAACCATACCGCACACCAACACCACATAACCATACCACACACCAACACCCCAACACAACATAACCATACCACACACCAACACCACATAACCATACCACACATCAACACCCCAACACAACATAACCATACCACACCACAAAACCACATAACCATACCACACACCAACACCACATAACCATACCACACACCAACACCACAAAACCACATAACCATACCACACACCAACACCACAAAACCACATAACCATACCACACATCAACACCCCAACACAACATAACCATACCACACACCAACACCACATAACCATACCACACACCAACACCACATAACCATACAACACCCCAACACAACATAACCATACCACACACCAACACCACAAAACCACATAACCATACCACACACCAACACCACATAACCATACCACACACCAACACCCCAACACAACATAACCATACCACACAGATATATTTCAACCACTCTCTTATTTGTATGTATGCTCTGTTCTGTCTGGGGATAAATACGACCGTGTCTGAAGATAAACACGACCGTGTCTGGGGATAAACACGACCGTGTCTGGGGATAAACACGACCGTGTCTGGGGATAAACACGGCCGTGTCTGGGGATAAACACGACCATGTCTGGGGTTAAACACGACCGTGTCTGAGGATAAACACGACCGCGTCTGGGGATAAACACGACCGTGTCTGAGGATAAACACGGCCGTGTCTGGGGATAAACACGACCATGTCTGGGGTTAAACACGACCGTGTCTGAGGATAAACACGACCGCGTCTGGGGATAAACACGACCGTGTCTGAGGATAAACACGGCCGTGTCTGGGGATAAACACGACCATGTCTGGGGTTAAACACGACCGTGTCTGAGGATAAACACGACCGCGTCTGGGGATAAACATTCTCTGTCATGAGATCTAAACATCTAACCAGGGCTTCAAATTGAATGTCCTTGTTGTTTTCCAAGCCATGTTCTTAATGTCCTTCACTCATGTTTATCACGATGTTCGGGTTTGGTTCGTTAACAGCACGATTAAAGACTTGGGTTCTCCTGTCACAAGGTTTCACAGAGAGTGTTTACATGTCCAGGCTTCATATTATTACATTGTATTCAGGCATCTTGTCTGTGTTATTCTCCCGCTAGAGGACTTTATGTGCGTTGGTAGCTACAGGATGTCCCACTGATGCCCTTTATAAAACAGTTGTATGGCATTGTATTGGTTCACCTTGATCATATCCTGTTTCTGTTTGTCAGAGATACAGCCTGTCCGGATGTCCTGGTTAGTTCTCTTTGTGTTCAGTAAAGAACATGGCTTCTAATAACCCTGTTTTATCAAGGTCACCTCCTTGTTGTGTTCTGATATAGAACCAGATATCCATACCTTTATTTTGAAAGGGGGAGATGCTGGTCACAGTGTCTTTTACAATACTAGAATATACACGTCTATCAGGCAACGCTAAACAGAGACAAAAAACGACTTTTTATTCCCATATAAGGTTGTTGATAGTACTGTCTGAAATTGTGGAAAATTTAGATTTTTCTGTGAACTGTAAACTGAAAGAAAATTAAACAAAAAGTAGGTGTTTATTTATCAAACTGAGAGCTTTGGTATGATTCATAGACAGAACAGCAGTGTTTGTGTCTGTTATGTTAACAGGGGTATATATATATATATATATATATATATATGTCATTATGGGGTTGGAAGTGAACTGGAGTCTGAACGGTTTATTCACACATTCTACATGTTACATGCTAAATGTCAGAAAATATAACATAATACATTTACATAAAGATTGTATGTAATAATGCAGAAATTTGTTCTCTACTGTGGTTGGAATTCTCACAGGGTGGTGGTATTTACATCACTGATGTGGAATCAAACGTTATGGATTTCTCTCAGATACTAACGAGACTGGTTTGTTTACGAGGCATGGAACAATTAAGACGGTACATCTTTCTGGGGAAGCAACGACCGCATGAAAGGAAGGTAGAGAGGCTGAAGATTGAATTAAACTCCTAAAGCTAACGAGCAGCCTCGTTAAGGAAGATGCATTTATTAATTAACTCAGGTGATTATTTGTATGTTTATTCAGCAACAACAAGATAGAGACCATGAATCCATAATGGCGTCCTATATAGTGCACTTTTGTTTTGCCTAGGGTTTAGGGTGCCATTTGGAAAGCATGCGATCAGGATGTAGGGTTACTGTGGACGGGTAATCCCAATTATTCAGGCTGTTATTCTACAACATTTTGTGTTTTTCTCCTAGATTAGTAATCTAATGTTTAGCCAGGAAACAATTACAACACAATGGTGTGTGTGTGTGTGTGTGTGTGTGTGTGTGTGTGTGTGTGTGTGTGTGTGTGTGTGTGTGTGTGTGTGTGTGTGTGTGTGTGTGTGTGTGTGTGTGTGTGTGTGTGTGTGTGTGTGTGTGTGTGTGTGTGTGTGTGAGTGCGTGCGTGCGCGCCCATGGTGTGTGTGTGTGTGTGCGTGCGTGCACTATATCACTGTTATATTCTGCTGGTAGCTGAACCATGAATAGAGGTCAGCTCCATTTCCTCACTGTTATTACATGTTTGAAGGCCTTGAATTGAACCCGTCTACTGAACCCGTCTACTGAACCCGTCTACTGAACCCGTCTACTGAACCCGTCTACTGAACCCGTCTACTGAACCCGTCTACTGAACCCGTCTACTGAATTCGTCTACTGAATTCGTCTACTGAATTCATGTCACTCTCTCGCCTCTGATTGGTTGGATGGCAGACACACCACTGTTCTGAGAGCAGCTTCTAGAATGCAGTAAACACACATGAGTCAGTTAACAGACACTAGGACAACATTATGACATCACCAAGCGTCTGACCTCTGACCTCCTGTATTGACAGGAACGATCAGAGCTCACCTGGAGGCCGTTTAGCCAGGTCATGACCTACTGATGTACTCACAGTCTGAGTGTGTAAAGAGACACACACATGCACACAGACAACACACACAGACACACACAGACAACACACACACAGACACACACACAGACAACACACACACACAGACAACACACACAGACACACACACAGACACACACACACACACACACACACACACACACACACACACACACACACACACACAGAGTGAGAGACTGGTTGGAGACCAAGCAGATACCTGGGTACCAGAGGGGCTGTTTTATCAGGGTTCTCACAGACAACAATGTATTTGAGAAACAGAGAGAGATTGTATCTGTAGATGGCCGTAAATGGTGTCAAGGCTCTAATGTCTGTTTGTTTATGTCTTGTGGGAACCGAAAAAAAGGATTTACTGATTTAAAAAAAGACATGTTTCTACTAGTGTGTCACAGAGATGCTGGTACCCCACTTGGAGTGTCACTTGGATAGATGGAATTTGTGTGAATGACAGCCTTCAATCTGTATGGCTGATCAATACGTCTGTATGGCTGATCAATACGTCTGTATGGCTGATCAATACGTCTGTATGGCTGATCAATACGTCTGTATGGCTGATCAATACGTCTGTATGGCTGATCAATACGTCTGTATGGCTGATCAATACGTCTGTATGGCTGATCAATACGTCTGTATGGCTGATCAATACGTCTGTATGGCTGATCAATACGTCTGTATGGCTGATCAATACGTCTGTATGGCTGATCAATACGTCTGTATGGCTGATCAATACGTCTGTATGGCTGATCAATACGTCTGTATGGCTGATCAATATGGCTGATCAATACGTCTGTATGGCTGATCTGTATGGCTGATCAATACGTCTGTATGGCTGATCAATACGCTGATCTGTATGGCTGATCAATACGTCTGTATGGCTGATCAATACGTCTGTATGGCTGATCAATACGTCTGTATGGCTGATCAATACGTCTGTATGGCTGATCAATACGTCTGTATGGCTGATCAATACGTCTGTATGGCTGATCAATACGTCTGTATGGCTGATCAATACGTCTGTATGGCTGATCAATACGTCTGTATGGCTGATCAATATGTCTGTATGGCTGATCAATACGTCTGTATGGCTGATCAATACGTCTGTATGGCTGATCAATACGTCTCTCACAAACCTAGCCTGGTTACCTGATCTGATCATATTGTCCTTGCTGTTTGACACGGTCCACTTCCTGTTCCTGTCAGCACCATGTCAGCCCCCGCGTGGGCATAGCCTGGGTACAGCCTGGACATAGCCTGGGTACAGCCTGGACATAGCCTGGGTACAGCCTGGACATAGCCTGGGTACAGCCTGGACATAGCCTGGGTACAGCCTGGACATAGCCTGGGTACAGCCTGGGTACAGCTTGGACATAGCCTGGACATAGCCTGGGTACAGCCTGGGTACAGCTTGGACATAGCCTGTAATACCAGTAATATAAAGACAAGCTTACCAGTGATGATGTCAAACTGTCTACCATATGATGGTCCTTTAATTAGTTTTTTTTGCATGCCTTTAAGTTCTTGCCCTCCAACACGTACAGAAGTGAGACCAGGCAGAAACACTCCTAATATTGATCTTTTATAAGAGACGCTGGCTGCGTTTAATCTCTCCCGTACTTGACATCCTGGTTCATTGTTATGCATGTTGATTGCTACCAGCCGACGTTCTGTCTGTTCGGCCGGTTCCGACCCGGGGCCTCATGTTTATGGACATACTGAATGCTATCTGCATTAGGTTGACCTGCAGGTCAGTAGTGGGGGTGTCTGTCTCAGGGGAGGGGCTGGAGGAGGTGGTGACTTCACAGATCTAAATGCTGTTGTTAGGGGAGGAACTTGACAATGAACAGCCCACTTGAGTTTCTGTTCTGTCTGTTCAGGCTGTTCTGGCTACTGTGATTGTACAGGTGGCTAATGGAATTGGAAAAATGGCTAGTGGAATTGTTACCCTTTTGCAGATAGAGCTGTGTATTGAAATCAAGACAACTGTGTCTCTGGATTTTTCTAGCCCACCACTATTCTAGCCCACCACTATCCTAGCACACACACACACACACACACACACACACACACACACACACACACACACACACACACACACACACACACACTACCACAATCCCTCTGCCTCCAACACAGCTGGCTCTGGTTACTGAAGGAGAGAAAGCACATGAGGACGTGCAACAGGGTGTCATTGAACCCAGACCGGATTCAAATCCAATACGGTCACGGAAATATAAAGGCGAGGAATACCTTGAAATGGATTCAGTGAGTGCTCTGTACAGGGCTGCCTCCATTCAGACTGAAGTTGAACTATAAAAAGACCAACAGCCTTGTTGTGAGTGGCTGCCTGAACGGATGCCTGAACGGATGCCTGAATGGGTTCCTTTGTTGCTAGGAGATGCTGAATTATTGTTTTGTTCTACCAGGTTTAAAGCAGTGCGGCTGTACCGTGGCGTTTTGAGAGGGTACTGTTTCGGCCCAAATTGTGTACTTGTTTTGAGCAGAGCCCTATGGGCTGTATATGGGATAGGTCGGGATTTGGAACGGGCCTCCATCAAAGGCTTGGGCTGTTGAAGGCTTCCAGGGACCTGAGTTATTCTTTTGAATGGCACATAAAAGCGACAACACTTGAGATTTAATTGAAGGCTTCCTGTGTCGCTGTAGTATTTTGATTTGTGAGAAGCAGCCTTCTCAGATAGAGGTCCCTGTTACCCGTGGCCTCAGATAGAGGTCCCTGTTACCCGTGGCCTCAGATAGAGGTCTCTGTTACCCGTGGCCTCAGATAGAGGTCCCTGTGGCCTCAGATAAAGGTCCCTGTTACCCATGGCCTCAGATAGAGGTCCCTGTTACCCGTGGCCTCAGATAGAGGTCTCTGTTACCCGTGGCCTCAGATAGAGGTCCCTGTGGCCTCAGATAAAGGTCCCTGTTACCCATGGCCTCAGATAGAGGTCCCTGTTACCCGTGGCCTCAGATAGAGGTCTCTGTTACCCGTGGCCTCAGATAGAGGTCCCTGTGGCCTCAGATAAAGGTCCCTGTTACCCATGGCCTCAGATAGAGGTCCCTGTTACCCGTGGCCTCAGATAGAGGTCCCTGTTACCCGTGGCCTCAGATAAAGGTCCCTGTTACCCATGGCCTCAGATAGAGGTCCCTGTTACCCGTGGCCTCAGATAAAGGTCCCTGTTACCCATGGCCTCAGATAGAGGTCCCTGTTACCCGTGGCCTCATAGAGGTCCCTGGTACCCGTGGCCTCAGATAGAGGTCCCTGTGGCCTCAGATAGAGGTCCCTGTTAAACTTGACCTTTGAGAGAGGTCTCTGTTAACCTTGACCTTGGAGAGAGGTCTCTGTTAACCTTTGACCTTTGAGCGGTCTCTGTTACCTTTCACTCGGGTAAAACAATGTGTTCCAGCTGTCTTTTAGCTCCCTTTGCCTGCAGGTCTCTGGCTAGAGCACTTTGTAGGGGGCGTGATGACCGCGGTATTACGGTTGACCGGGGTTAAACTCTCTGCAAATTTCTGTGAGATAATCAGCCCTCTTGATCAGCATGTGGTCATGATGAGATTACAAGTCTGGATAATTCATTTTCTGGACAATTTTCCACTAATTGACTTGAATTGTCATTTTCTGAGAAGAGGTTGTGAGGGATTAGGGGAGTGAGAGGAGGGAAGGGAGGTATGGAGAGAGAGAGGGGGGAAGGGAGGTATGGAGAGAGAGAGGGGGAAGGGAGGTATGGAGAGAGAGAGGGGGAAGGGAGGTATGGAGAGAGAGAGAGGGGGGAGGGAGGTATGGAGAGAGAGAGGAGGGAAGGGAGGTATGGAGAGAGAGAGGAGGGAAGGGAGGTATGGAGAGAGAGGAGGGAAGGGAGGTATGGAGAGAGAGGAGGGAAGGGAGGTATGGAGAGAGAGGAGGGAAGGGAGGTATGGAGAGAGAGGAGGGAAGGGAGGTATGGAGAGAGAGAGGAGGGAAGGGAGGTATGGAGAGAGAGGAGGGAAGGGAGGTATGGAGAGAGAGAGGGGGAAGGGAGGTATGGAGAGAGAGAGGAGGGAAGGGAGGTATGGAGAGAGAGAGGGGGAAGGGAGGTATGGAGAGAGAGGGGGGAAGGGAGGTATGGAGAGAGAGGGGGGGGAAGGGAGGTATGGAGAGAGAGAGGAGGGAAGGGAGGTATGGAGAGAGAGGAGGGAAGGGAGGTATGGAGAGAGAGAGGGGAGGAAGGGAGGTATGGAGAGAGAGGAGGGAAGGGAGGTATGGAGAGAGAGAGGGGGGGAAGGGAGGTATGGAGAGAGAGGAGGGAAGGGAGGTATGGAGAGAGAGAGGGGGGAAGGGAGGTATGGAGAGAGAGAGGGGGGAAGGGAGGTATGGAGAGAGAGAGGAGGGAAGGGAGGTATGGAGAGAGAGGAGGGAAGGGAGGTATGGAGAGAGAGAGGGGAGGAAGGGAGGTATGGAGAGAGAGGAGGGAAGGGAGGTATGGAGAGAGAGAGGGGGGGAAGGGAGGTATGGAGAGAGAGAGGGGGAGAAGCAGTCCTATATCCCCCTCCTCTCTCCTCCATCCCTCTCTCCTCCATCCCTCTCTCCTCTCTCCTCCATCCCTCTCTCCTCCATCCCTCTCTCCTCCATCCCTCTCTCCTCCATCCCTCTCTCCTCCATCCCTCTCTCCTCCATCCCTCTCTCCTCCCCCCTCCATCCCTCTCTCCTCCATCCCTCTCTCCTCCATCCCTCTCTCCTCTCTCCTCCATCCCTCTCTCCTCTCTCCTCCGTCCTCCATCCCTCTCTCCTCCGTCCTCCATCATGGAGCAGAAGACATAGATGATGTATATGTAGCCAAGTGCTAGACGTCTGGTCTGATGTAATGTACCTCCCTAATGGGGCTTTACTACGCATCAGAGGCCTGGAATGTTTCTGTCTGACCTCATCAGGTCACATGACGGCTTGTCTGGCTCATCGGGTCACATGGCAGATTGTTTGGCTCCTGGATGATTCTGTCTGACTGACCTACTAGTCAGGTGACATTGACCCCACATTCACCCAGTGAGACTAGCAAGTAAAATCTCTCCCCCTCTATATCACTCCTTATCTCTCTATCTCCATCTCTCTTCATCTCCTTATCTCTCTATCTCCTCTCTCCATCTCATTCTCTCTTCATCTCCTTCTCTCTTCATCTCCTCTCTCCTCATCTCCTCTCTTCATCTCCTCTCTCCTCATCTCCTCTCTTCATCTCCTTTCTCCTCATCTCCTCTCTTCATCTCCTCTCTCCATCTCCTTCTCTCTTCATATCCTCTCTTCATCTCCTCTCTTCATCTCCTCTCTCCTCATCTCCTCTCTTCATCTCCTCTCTCCATCTCCTTCTCTCTTCATATCCTCTCTTCATCTCCTCTCTTCATCTCCTCTCTCCTCATCTCCTCTCTTCATCTCCTTTCTCCTCATCTCCTCTCTTCATCTCCTCTCTCCATCTCCTTCTCTCTTCATCTCCTCTCTTCATCTCCTCTCTTCATCTCCTCTCTTCATCTCCTCTCTTCATCTCCTCTCTCCTCATCTCCTCTCTTCATCTCCTCTCTCCATCTCCTTCTCTCTTCATCTCCTTTTCTCTTCATCTCCTTCTCTCTTCATCTCCTTTTCTCTCCTTCTCTCTCCTTCATTTCTCTCCATCTCCATCTTCTATCTATTCATTCTCGTTCCTCGTTGTCCTTTTGATGGAACGATAGAGTTAACAGCTCCCCGGGATCTTTTCACAGCTGCCGTGTCAGCCCCCATCAAACAAACCCTCGACCAGGAGGTTTTTTCTATGCCACTTTATTCATCTATCCTCCATCTAATGATTTTCTTTACCTTAACACCTCCACACATCCCCCATATCTGGTTCTCTTCGTTCCTCCATCTTCCTACCTACACCCCAGACTGCCCCTCCTCTTCCTCGTCCTTCATCTCACCGTGCGAGCACATGGATAGTGTGCCTCTGATTTGCTTAGCGACTGTGGAACTCGATTGGTGACGGGCTGTTGACGTTGATTGGTATTGATAGATGATGAAGTACAGTTCTCTGGCTCAATGGCGTTTGGCTTGTCCTTGGGACAGGATCTCTAGGAAGATTAAGGTGCTTTGAGGTCAACGCTACTTCTCAGTGCTCAGTTGTGCGCTCTTCCTCTGACACAGAGTGTTTAGACAGCCACTATATGATGTCCCTGGGTCAGTTTCACCAATGACAGCTGACCTTTCCCTGAGCGATACATGTTCTCTTAGCTAGTTTCCCGTCAACGCTTGTCCTTGTAATTTGCACGTCTCTCATATTTGACTCTGGGTTGTTTATCAGAACCGAGCTGCTGAATAGAAAAAACTAACTAATCAAGCGCGCCAAATAGTCTAGTTGCCCCCTGGTTGACCTAAGCAAAAGCTAACATTGTTATAGCAGCTAACTGCAGTAACCTCTACCTGAAGAGACTGGGACACGACACCAGCAGAACCGGGCTTCATGCTCAGTGTTTATTGAGCTTCGCCTGGGAGCCCATTTCATGTATGAGATATATCACAGAGCTACATGCATCTTCTTATCATGGCCTTGGCTGTCTGATTCTAGTGAGCTAGTTCAGAGCTACAACAATATTTTGGATGTCTGGGGGTCCCCAGGAGAGCTTTGAGAACCCCTCTTCTAGATGATGATGTGATGCCCTGCTAGATATCAACCTGAAACAGTTCATGTTGTTTTCTTGTGATCTTTAGGGGGAGGGGTTACATTGTTTACCTTCATGTGGGGCAGATGGATCCTATATATAGAATAGTTACACCCTGGTCTGAACTGTTATCTATAAGTTCATCTGTTCCATAGACGGCTAAACTGTTTTCCTGTGTTCCAAAAACCTCCCTATTTGCTAGTGCAAATAAGCGTGGGCTTATTTGGGTGTCATTATAGTCTCGTTTCCAGTCTGTAACGATAACACAGTATGACGTCATACAAACAACCTGCCAAAACATGAACACTCTGTTGAAACAAAGCCCTGTTGTCCTGACCTGAAACATCTCCTAGTTCTGCCCTCAAGCTGTTTGGGTCTGTGATGTTCTGTGTGAGGTTTTGTGTTTTTTTCAGACCCTGTGAAACCTTACTTCTGTGTGCACAACAGCCAATCGGATTTATACAACTCATACAGTGGTATTCTTAATAAAAACAGCTGCTCTACAATCGACCCTCTCATTTAGCATTGATTCAGTAGTTATATATATTCTCCTGGACGTCCAGTGATGAAGAGTGTGCAGCTTAGTATGTCACGGCATTGTGTATCATGGTTCTGTTGATGTGGGAGTCGGTCCGCCCCAGTAGTTTCTCCATATGACTCTATAGATGTCACAGTCTGTCACAGGATGATGCTGCAATGGAAGGTTCCTTCTTAAAGTTCTGTGAGCTCAGAACCAGAGTATTACTTGTGGTTCCGGTAAGCCCAGTCAGTGGAGACTGGGTCGGATAAATGAAACAGTGTCTTTCTGGAGTCTCTGAACGGAGATTGTTCCCTCTGCTAATGGCTGACACATGGCACCGATCCCAAATCACATCTGATTCCCCATATATTCCCCATAGGCCCTAGTCAAATGTAGTGCACTGTATACAGACTAGGGTGGTGTTTGGGACACATGAAGTGGTTTTATATGAACAAGTCATGTAGGTCATTTTAACCTTCTGATTGGAGACAGCTGGGAGGTGAACACTTTCTGGCCAGCTCCATGATGATCTGTTAGACCCTGTTAGAAAAGACAGATGGAGTCGGAGAGATTGAGCGAGAAAGTGTTGGATGGAGAATATATGAAAGAGAGAGGAGAGGGAAAGAGCAGGAGATGAAGAGAAAAGAGATAGGGAGATACGAAAAATATGAGATATTGAGCGAGGAGAGAATAAATTAGGAGAGAAAGGAGAAATGGAGACAGGTTACAAATAGAGATATTAGGAAAAAAAATGAGATGAAAAGATGAAGAGATGGAGTGATGAAGAGAGAACTGAGGATCAGAGGGTGTAGCCAGGAGATTTTAAAGGCAATGATACCAGACATTTATGGTGGAGTCTTTATCTTAAAGCTAGTTTATCTTCAAATTAGTTTATCTTAAAGCTAGTTTATCTTTAAGCTAGCTTATCTTTAAGATAGTTCATCTTACAGCAAGTTTATCTTAAAGCTAGTTTATCTTCAAGCTAGTTTATCTTCAAGCTAGTTTATCTTCATGCTAGTTTATCTTCAAGCTAGTTTATCTTCGAGCTAGTTTATCTATAATCAAGTTTATCTTAAAGCTAGTTTATCTTCACGCTAGTTTATCTTCAAGCTAGTTTATCTTCAAGCTAGTTTATCTTAAAGCTTGTTTTTCCTTCACCAGTCTTGTTCAGGAGGCAGTCTTATGGAAGTTTAGGGTTGATGATCAACTCCTTCCCCCAGAACACCAGTGTGGGTCACACTCACAGTTAATGGCACCAGTCACCTATCATCTGCCTCTAGGACCACACATTGGCAGACTGGCACACACCCTGGCAGACTGGCACACACCCTGGCAGACTGACACACACTGGCAGACTGACACACACCCTGGCAGACTGACACACACCCTGGCAGACTGGCACACACCCTGGCAGACTGGCACACACCCTGGCAGACTGACACACACACTGGCAGACTGACACACACACTGGCAGACAGCATAAGAACTAGGTGAAGGATAATGTGATTCCATCACTAAACGGACCAGAAAGGCCAAATAAAAAAATGACAATGAAGAGAGAGAATGTGAACTAAATCCTTGTGTTGGGTCATAATTAAGGAATGTTAATTTGATTAGTGTCTGGGTTTGAGGTTTGAACTTTGTGCCTGGCAGAGCAACGTTCACTCACTTTTGCTAAACTACAGACTTCCCTTCTCTGGTGAGCAGCATATTTCCATAGACTTATTTTCCCGTAGCTCTACTCAAAATATCACAGTCAACAAGCCATCTGGCCTTTCCTTTCAGACTGTAGTTAAGTCAAATCTTCTCCATTCTAATACCAACAACCTGATTAGGAATACAGTGTAGACATAATTTATGTTGTAAATGACTATATTAGTTGGAAACTGGCGATTTTCAATGAAATATCTACTTAGGCGTAGAGCTGGGCAGTATGGCCTAAAATATATATCACAGAATTATTTGTTTTTTATATTTCTATATAAATGCTATATAAGTATATTAATCTTAATTTAAAGCAATCGTACAGACAGACTCAAAGGTATTTTAAGAACATATATTTAGCAAAACTGCATTAATAGAACAAATTCTAAACCTTTTCAGGACAGCTGGTGTCACGAATTGACCGGCGTAATGTGGTGAAAGCCATTTGCAGAGTCGTGATACTCGTTCGTGGTGTTTATTTAAAACAAACCAAACACTTAACAACGAACGGAAACGTAACTAACTGTAAATGAAATGAAATTGCGCAATCGCGACTTATAACAAACATTCCACACAGTGCTTTACAAACATAACACTCACCATAAAATAACGTGACGTAGTAACAAACAATGCTAAGCAACTGTGAATAATCCTAGATCCCCTTTATAGCCCGGACTAATGACTGAATGAAAACAGCCGTGACTAATAAACCAAAACCCAGGAAGTGCTTCAATGAAATACAAACAGTGCAGCAACGCCCCCTAACCACTCGTGACA
Source organism: Dallia pectoralis (assembly GCA_029465975.1). Taxonomy (NCBI): domain Eukaryota; kingdom Metazoa; phylum Chordata; class Actinopteri; order Esociformes; family Umbridae; genus Dallia; species Dallia pectoralis. Next base: position 1,730,820 of record CM055738.1, on the reverse strand, counting down.
GTATCCCCCACCAAAAGGCTAGCTCCCCAGATAGCCGAAAGATAACAAAAAAAACAACAAGGGAGCAACAGGAGAGAACCAACAGTCCACCCCAAAGGGTCAGTCCCAACAGGGGGAATGTCTGCGGGTCTGGCCCTTAATGGGCCTTGGTGGCCGACTGCCAGCTTGAGCGGCATAGAAACCGCCATCTTGAGCGGCGTGGCGACCGCCATCTTGAGCGGCGTGGCGACCCCCATCTTGAGCGGCGTGGCGGCGGCCATCGTGAGCGATGCCGTGGCGGCGGCCATCGTGAGCGTAGTCGTGGCGGCGGCCATCGTGAGCGATGCCGTGGCGGCGGCCATCGTGAGCGTAGTCGTGGCGGCGGCCATCGTGAGCGTAGTCGTGGCGGCGGCCATCGTGAGCGTAGTCGTGGCGGCGGCCATCGTGAGCGTAGTCGTGGCGGCGGCCATCGTGAGCGTAGTCGTGGCGGCGGCCATCGTGAGCGTAGTCGTGGCGGCGGCCATCGTGAGCGTAGTCGTGGCGGCGGCCATCGTGAGCGTAGTCGTGGCGGCGGCCATCGTGAGCGTAGTCGTGGCGGCGGCCATCGTGAGCGCAGTCGTGGCGGCGGCCATCGTGAGCGTAGTCGTGGCGGCGGCCATCGTGAGCGTAGTCGTGGCGGCGGCCCTCGTGAGCGTCGTCGTGGCGGCGGCCCTCGTGGGCGTCGTCGTGGCGGCGGCCCTCGTGGGCGTCGTCGTGGCGCGGCCCTCGTGGGCGGCGATGCGGCAGCCATTGTGGGCGGCGATGCGGCAGCCATTGTGGGCGGCGATGCGGCAGCCATTGTGGGCGGCGATGCGGCAGCCATTGTGGGCGGCGATGCGGCAGCCATTGTGGGCGGCGATGCGGCAGCCATTGTGGGCGGCGATGCGGCAGCCATTGTGGGCGGCGATGCGGCAGCCATTGTGGGCGGCGATGCGGCAGCCATTGTGGGCGGCGATGCGGCAGCCATTGTGGGCGGCGATGCGGCAGCCATTGTGGGCGGCGATGCGGCAGCCATTGTGGGCGGCGGCGTGACGGCAACAGCCATCTTGGGCGCTGGCGTGACGACGGCAACCATCTTGAGCGCTGGCGTGACGGCAACAGCCATCTTGAGCGCTGGCGTGACGGCGGGAGCCCTCGTGGACGCTGGCGAGACGGCGGCAGCCATCTTGGGCGCTGGCGGGACGACGGCAGCCATCTTGAGCGCTGGCAGAACGGCGGGAGCCATCGTGGACGCTGGCGGGACGGCGGCAGCCATCTTGGGCGCTGGCGTGAAGACGGCAACAGCCATCTTGGGCGCTGGCGTGACGGCAACAGCCATCTTGGGCGCTGGCGTGACGGCAACAGCCATCTTGGGCGCTGGCGTGACGGCAACAGCCATCTCGGACGCTGGCGTGACGGCAACAGCCATCTCGGACGCTGGCGTGACGGCAACAGCCATCTCGGGCGCTGGCGTGACGGCAACAGCCATCTTGGGCGCTGGCGTGACGGCAACAGCCATCTTGGGCGCTGGCGTGACGGCAACAGCCATCTCGGGCGCTGGCGTGACGGCGGGAGCCATCGTGGGCGCTGGCGTGACGGCGGGAGCCATCGTGGACGCTGGCGAGACGGCGGCAGCCATCTTGGGCGCTGGCGGGACGACGGCAGCCATCTTGAGCGCTGGCGTGACGACGGCAACAGCCATCTCGGGCGCAGGCGTAGCGGAGGCCATCTCGGGCGCAGGCGTAGCTGAGGCCATCTCGGGCACAGGCGTAGCTGAGGCCATCTCGGGCACAGGCGTAGCTGAGGCCATCTCGGGCACAGGCGTAGCTGAGGCCATCTCGGGCGCAGGCGTAGCTGAGGCCATCTCGGGCGCAGGCGTAGCTGAGGCCATCTCGGGCGCAGGCGTAGCTGAGGCCATCTCGGGCGCAGGCGTAGCTGAGGCCATCTCGGGCGCAGGCGTAGCTGAGGCCATCTCGGGCGCAGGCGTAGCTGAGGCCATCTCGGGCACAGGCGTAGCTGAGGCCATCTCAGGCGCAGGCGTAGCTGAGGCCATCTCGGGCACAGGCGTAGCTGAGGCCATCTCGGGCACAGGCGTAGCTGAAGCCATCTCGGGCGCAGGCGTGGCGGAGGCGATCTCGGGCGTCAGATCTTGAAAGTCCAGCCATGCCTTCCACCACGCCCTAATGACAGCCGGGGGCTGCTTATGTAACCCCTCTGGAGATTTCTCTGTCCCGGAGGTAGGTGGTCGGAAAGGGTCTTCCCACGGCGGGGGTAGTGGCTGTAGCTCCAGGGCTCCTGCTGGCCCTGGCTGCAGCCCCGGAACAGTGGGCGGTGTCTTCTGCCCGCCCCAGCCGACGTCCGATGTTGCGGGGACTAGTCGACTGAGGACGGGATCCCATAGCAGGGCGTCTTCCAGGGAGTCCTCCTCCACTCGCTCGTAGACTGCCTCCTCATCATCCGAGGAGAGGGAGTCGGACCCCCAATCACCCTGCCAGGTGTAGCGCTGCTCCTGCTGCTCCGTGGGTTGACGGTGAGCTTCATACCTCGGAGCGCTATAGCTTGCCCCTCCGAGGAATCCACTCACCGTCCGGCTCTGCGGGCTTCTTGGGTGGCTTAGCATTCTGTCACGAATTGACCGGCGTAATGTGGTGAAAGCCATTTGCAGAGTCGTGATACTCGTTCGTGGTGTTTATTTAAAACAAACCAAACACTTAACAACGAACGGAAACGTAACTAACTGTAAATGAAATGAAATTGCGCAATCGCGACTTATAACAAACATTCCACACAGTGCTTTACAAACATAACACTCACCATAAAATAACGTGACGTAGTAACAAACAATGCTAAGCAACTGTGAATAATCCTAGATCCCCTTTATAGCCCGGACTAATGACTGAATGAAAACAGCCGTGACTAATAAACCAAAACCCAGGAAGTGCTTCAATGAAATACAAACAGTGCAGCAACGCCCCCTAACCACTCGTGACAGCTGGCAGTTTAAACTCTGTAATGAATGACAGCTGGCAGTTTAAACTCTGTAATGGAGGACAGCTGGTAGTTTAAACTCTGTAATGAAGGACAGCTGGTAGTTTAAACTCTGTAATGGAGGACAGCTGGTAGTTTAAACTCTGTAATGAATGACAGCTGGTAGTTTAAACTCTGTAATGGAGGACAGCTGGTAGTTTAAACTCTGTAATGGAGGACAGCTGGTAGTTTAAACTCTGTAATGGAGGACAGCTGGTAGTTTAAACTCTGTAATGAATGACAGCTGTAATGGAGGACAGCTGGTAGTTTAAACTCTGTAATGGAGGACAGCTGTTTAAACTCTGTAATGAATGACAGCTGGTAGTTTAAACTCTGTAATGGAGGACAGCTGGTAGTTTAAACTCTGTAATGGAGGACAGCTGGTAGTTTAAACTCTGTAATGGAGGACAGCTGGTAGTTTAAACTCTGTAATGAATGACAGCTGGTAGTTTAAACTCTGTAATGGAGGACAGCTGGCTGGCATGATGTCCTTTTACCCCTCTACCTGTCAACTGACCTTCTATCCAAGCATGACCGCTCAGCCATCCATGGTTAATCCTCCCATTATTTCCCTGTTTCTGTCTGTCTCCGGTCTCTCCATCCGCGAGCTAGCAGAGGTTTTGGAGCTTGTTGAGCCTTCAGCCTGCAAGCCGCTTTACTCCATATCGTTTGACCTGAGAGGTCCAGAGTTTCCCCTGACTGAGGTAAATCCACCTTCAGTATGGCTCAC
>CM055738.1:1722066-1724566 GCA_029465975.1 Dallia pectoralis | reverse complement strand
AGTATTATAACTGACATACAGGCCTTTATAAAGAGACAGAGTATTATAACTGACATACAGGCCTTTATAAAGAGACAGAGTATTATAACTGACATAAAGGCCTTTATAAAGAGACAGAGTATTATAACTGACATACAGGCCTTTATAAAGAGACAGAGTATTATAACTGACATACAGGCCTTTATAAAGAGACAGAGTATTATAACTGACATACAGGCCTTTATAGAGAGACAGAGTATTATAACTGACATACAGGCCTTTATAAAGAGACAGAGTATTATAACTGACATACAGGCCTTTATAAAGAGACAGAGTATTATAACTGACATACAGGCCTTTATAGAGAGACAGAGTATTATAACTGACATACAGGCCTTTATAAAGAGACAGAGTATTATAACTGACATACAGGCCTTTATAAAGAGACAGAGTATTATAACTGACATACAGGCCTTTATAAAGAGACAGAGTATTATAACTGACATACAGGCCTTTATAAAGAGACAGAGTATTATAACTGACATACAGGCCTTTATAAAGAGACAGAGTATTATAACTGACATACAGGCCTTTATAAAGAGACAGAGTATTATAACTGACATACAGGCCTTTATAAAGAGACAGAGTATTATAACTGACCTACAGGCCTTTATAGAGAGACAGAGTATTATAACTGACATACAGGCCTTTATAAAGAGACAGAGTATTATAACTGACATACAGGCCTTTATAAAGAGACAGAGTATTATAACTGACATACAGGCCTTTATAAAGAGACAGAGTATTATAACTGACATACAGGCCTTTATAAAGAGACAGAGTATTATAACTGACATACAGGCCTTTATAAAGAGACAGAGTATTATAACTGACATACAGGCCTTTATAAAGAGACCGAGTATTATAACTGACATACAGGCCTTTATAAAGAGACCGAGTATTATAACTGAACCTGACAGAACCACAACATCTGATCCATATAGAACTAGAACACCTGAACCAAACAGAACCACAACATCTGATCCATATAGAACTAGAACACCTGAACCAAACAGAACCACAACATCTGATCCATATAGAACTAGAACACCTGAACCAAACAGAACCACAACATCTGATCCATATAGAACTACAACACCTAAACCCGACAGAACCACAACATCTGATCTATATAGAACCACAACATCTGATCCATATAGAACTACAATCCATAGGCCAAACAGAACCACAACATGTGATCCATATAGAATTACAACACCTGAAACTGACAGAACCACAACACCTGAACCGTATAGGACCTCAACATCACAGACCAATGCAGACGTATGTCAGGTTTATTTATTCTGGAGAACACTGTGATTGAGAATAGGAGAACAGAACGGTCCAGGTGTTTGGGAGGTTGTCTGGGGTCATTGCCGTTCATTAGATTGTCTTTGAGTCTATAAACAGATTTTGTTTGTGTAGGATTCCATGGAGATCAGATCAACGAGGGGCTGAACCAGCCTCCTGTCCACACAGATTTCACTAACATTTTCAAAGTGACTTTATTCCAGTCAGACTCTTTGAGATTTAACATCTATTTTTTCAGAGAAGCCTTGTCCACATACCAGCTGACAATGTCAACAATTGAAAATACAAAGGTCAATCTAGACATTGAGACGTGGGGTTGTCTCAGACTGGGTCTAGGGGTTATAGGTCACCTAGTGGATTACTGCAACTCCCTTTGGCTCCGTACCAAAAGTCCTCATAATCCCTATATAGTGCCCTAGCTTTAGATTCGGGCCCAAACTAGTCAACCGCAAAGAGAGTTGGATTACATTTTGGACACATACTCCTGGAGGACATCACAGAGTCCTAATGCCACCCAGAAGCTAATGCTAACCTCAGTAAACAGTGACACCCAGGAGCTAATGCTAACCTCAGTGAACAGTGAGACCCAGGAGCTAATGCTAACCTCAGTGAACAGTGACACCCAGGAGCTAATGCTAACCTCAGTAAACAGTGACACCCAGGAGCTAATGCTAACCTCAGTAAACAGTGACACCCAGGAGCTAATGCTAACCTCAGTGAACAGTGACACCCAGGAGCTAATGCTAACCTCAGTGAACAGTGACACCCAGGAGCTAATGCTAACCTCAGTGAACAGTGACACCCAGGAGCTAATGCTAACCTCAGTAAACAGTGACACCCAGGAGCTAATGCTAACCTCAGTGAACAGTGACACCCAGGAGCTAATGCTAACCTCAGTGAACAGTGACACCCAGGAGCTAATGCTAACCTCAGTGAACAGTGTAGATAAGGCAGGATCAATGTAGGGATATCTCTACTTTTTTCTGCTCTCTCCTTTGTTCTCTCTCCAGCCTCCCTCCCACCTGTGTGGCACTTCTTCATTGCCTGCTCCCCTCTCTGGACCACACCATCATGCTATCCTCTTCAGACCCCAACCAAACCCATTTCCTCTCAGCGACCCCTGACCTTTAGCTGGAATGCTCTGCAATAT
>CM055738.1:1672066-1717066 GCA_029465975.1 Dallia pectoralis | reverse complement strand
TCTACCTCGTCTTCTTTCTCTTTTCACCTCCTCCATCTCTCTCAGTTGCTCCTACTTCCCTCCTCACCTTCTTAACCCTCCGCCCCTGTCACACATCCACCCTCCGCCCCTGTCACACATCCACCCTCCGCCCCTGTCACACATCCACCCTCCGCCCCTGTCACACATCCACCCTCCGCCCCTGTCACACATCCTCCCTCCGCCCCTGTCACACATCCACCCTCCGCCCCTGTCACACATCCACCCTCCGCCCCTGTCACACATCCACCCTCCGCCCCTGTCACACATCCTCCCTCCGCCCTGTCACACATCCTCCCTCCGCCCTGTCACACATCCACCCTCCGCCCCTGTCACACATCCACCCTCCGCCCCTGTCACACATCCACCCTCCGCCCCTGTCACACATCCACCCTCCGCCCCTGTCACACATCCACCCTCCGCCCCTGTCACACATCCACCCTCCGCCCCTGTCACACATCCACCCTCCGCCCCTGTCACACATCCACCCTCCGCCCCTGTCACACATCCACCCTCCGCCCCTGTCACACATCCACCCTCCGCCCTGTCACACATCCACCCTCCGCCCCTGTCACACATCCTCCCTCCTCACCTTCTTAACCCTCCGCCCCTGTCACACATCCTCCCTCCTCACCTTCTTAACCCTCCGCCCCTGTCACACATCCACCCTCCGCCCCTGTCACACATCCACCCTCCGCCCCTGTCACACATCCACCCTCCGCCCCTGTCACACATCCACCCTAACTAACATTTGCCAGGTACATTTCTAAAGCACTGCTGCTCTAATGCTGACAGGTATTCAGGGAGAAATTCATCTCATGTCTTTCATCATTTATTTTGCTCTTTTTCCCTGAATGTCATGTTTCATCTCAGCAGCCATGTCAATCAGCTCTCAATGGGAGGAGTCTTCTGATATCTTCATATTTATCTCAATAGGACGAGTCTTCTGATATCTTCATATTTATCTCCATAGGAGGAGGGTTGGGGTTAGGGTTAGGTCCTGCCACCTGTGTGTGTGTGTGTGTGTGTGTGTGTGTGTGTGTACACGCCCAAAGTTCTGCAAGGCTGCACGCCACCAGGGAATAACATTACCATGAAGGGGTGTTACTGGTCTCCAAAGAAGTTTAGTCAGGTGTCACACATCCACATGAATGCCCCAACACATAATGCATCATGGTGCCATCACTTCCCATAATGCATCATGGTGCCATCCCTTCCCATAATGCATCCTTGTGCCATCACTTCCCATAATGCATCCTTGTGCAAATCACTTCCCATAATGCATCCTTGTGCCATCACTTCCCATAATGCGTCCTTGTGCCATCACTTCCCATAATGCATCCTTGTGCCATCACTTCCCATAATGCATCCTTGTGCCATCACTTCCCTTAGTAAACATTGCATACAGATAAAAACCTTTGGTTTACTGTATGTCAAACCTCATTCTCTGGTCCCTGTGTGGCCTTCTGGCCTGATGCTGTGTTACCATAGTGATCATATGCTAATTCCCCCCATAGGTCTAATTACTTCAGGTAGGTAGTGCGATATGAACAGACATGATCACTGAGATGAGGAGAGAGGGATGAAAGAGATAAAAACAATAGCGTTTGGGTGAGTGTCGTGCCATGATGTCATCAAATGATGTCAGCAAATGATGTCATTGTATCCGTCTCATAAATTAGCATAGTCAAAATTGAACCTGTCTAACCACTAGAAGCAGCCGCTGCACAGTGAACGTTTCTCAGAAACACAAACTAAGGTTTGTTTAGAAAATCAGGAAATCGACTTCAGAACATGACAAACATTTATTTTCATGCATTTAATTATTATTACTGTTACAGAGTTTGATTTCATGAATGTTGCCCATGTGAATTAGGTTCTCCAGGGTTTTGCATCATAATATTCTCATTAGGGCGGGGTAGACATGGATAGAAGTTCATGGGACGTGAAGGCAAATGGAGCTCGTGGTTGCAGGTCTTGTCTTTCATTTCTGTAGTCTGAAGGATATCTGACACAGTTTTAAATACATTCAGGTTTGTGCCTGGAGGCATCCATCTTACCATGATGGCAATGAGAGAGCATTATTTAAAACCTGCTTATTGACAGTGACGCCACTATTTCTGTAGTGTTGGTTTAACATAATGGATGGATCTGTCATATATATCATGGTTCTATATATCATTATATATTATGGTTTTTCATGTATTAAGTCTAATAACTAGCATTATTGCATGAACTTAGTTCTTATCTTTTGCTGTTTCTCTCTCTCTCCTGCTCTTATGTCTTTTGTTCATGCATACTCATATTAAATTTCATATTAAGTTTCTTCTGGTTTAAATGTGACATGATGTCCACCCTGGAATTAAAGGATGGTTTAAATGTGACATGATGTCCACCTGGGAATTAAAGGATGGTTTAAATGTGACATGATGTCCACCTGGGAATTAAAGGATGGTTTAAATGTGACATGATGTCCACCTGGGAATTAAAGGATGGTTTAAATGTGACATGATGTCCACCTGGGAATTAAAGGATGGTTTAAATGTGACATGATGTCCACCTGGGAATTAAAGGATGGTTTAAATGTGACATGATGTCCACCTGGGAATTAAAGGATGGTTTAAATGTGACATGATGTCCACCTGGGAATTAAAGGATGGTTTAAATGTGAGGTAAAATCCACTGTTTTTAAATAGCTTTTAAAGAACTATAAAGTGTATAGTTCGAATATAATGTAAAGTCCTTTAGAGAACGATAAGGTTCTGAATCGCACTGATTTAATACCACAAAAGTGGACAGAAAATCACGCAGCAATGAGCCAAGTCGGCTATCAGACAGGGATTTAGTTGGAGACTAAACAGGGTTTCTGGGTTTCTGGTTGGAGACTAAACAGGGTTTCTGGGTTTCTGGTTGGAGACTAAACAGGGTTTCTGGTTGGAGACTAAACAGGGTTTCTGGTTGGAGACTAAACAGGGTTTCTGGTTGGAGACTAAACAGGGTTTCTGGTTGGAGACTAAACAGGGTTTCTGGGTTTCTGGTTGGAGACTAAACAGGGTTTCTGGTTGGAGACTAAACAGGGTTTCTGGTTGGAGACTAAACAGGGTTTCTGGTTGGAGACTAAACAGGGTTTCTGGTTGGAGACTAAACAGGGTTTCTGGTTGGAGACTAAACAGGGTTTCTGGTTGGAGACTAAACAGGGTTTCTGGGTTTCTGGTTGGAGACTAAACAGGGTTTCTGGTTGGAGACTAAACAGGGTTTCTGGTTGGAGACTAAACAGGGTTTCTGGTTGGAGACTAAACAGGGTTTCTGGGTTTCTGGAGACTAAACAGGGTTTCTGGTTGGAGACTAAACAGGGTTTCTGGTTGGAGACTAAACAGGGTTTCTTTGGAGACTAAACAGGGTTTCTGGTTGGAGACTAAACAGGGTTTCTGGAGACTAAACAGGGTTTCTGGTTGGAGACTAAACAGGGTTTCTGGTTGGAGACTAAACAGGGTTTCTGGAGACTAAACAGGGTTTCTGGTTGGAGACTAAACAGGGTTTCTGGTTGGAGGGTTTCTGGTTGGAGACTAAACAGGGTTTCTGGTTGGAGACTAAACAGGGTTTCTGGTTGGAGACTAAACAGGGGGTTTTGGTTGAGACTAAACAGGGTTTCTGGTTGGAGACTAAACAGGGTTTCTGGTTGGAGACTAAACAGGGGGTTTCTGGGTTTGGAGACTGGTTGGAGACTAAACAGGGTTTCTGGTTGGAGACTAAACAGGGTTTTGGAGACTAAACAGGGTTTCTGGTTGGAGACTAAACAGGGTTTCTGGGTTTCTGGTTGGAGACTAAACAGGGTTTCTGGTTGGAGACTAAACAGGGTTTCTGGTTGGAGACTAAACAGGGTTTCTGGTTGGAGACTAAACAGGGTTTCTGGTTGGAGACTAAACAGGGTTTCTGTTGGAGACTAAACAGGGTTTCTGGTTGGAGACTAAACAGGGTTTCTGGTTGAGAGACTAAACAGGGTTTGGAGACTAAACAGGGTTTCTGGTTGGAGACTAAACAGGGACTAAACAGGGTTCTGGTTGGAGACTAAACAGGGTTTCTGGTTGGAGACTAAAAGGATTTCTGGTTGGAGGGATTTCTGGTTGGAGACTAAACAGGGTTTCTGGTTGGAGACTAAACAGGGTTCTGGTTGGAGACTAAACAGGGTTCTGGTTGGAGACTAAACAGGGTTTCTGGTTGGAGACTAAACAGGATTTCTGGTTGGAGACTAAACAGGGTTTCTGGTTGGAGACTAAACAGGGCAGGAAACTGACTATGTAGTGGAGGGGTACACTCACAAGTCCCTGCCTTTTTAGAGACGGGTTTAAGGCGAGTTATGAGGGATTAGGGAAGGCTAAGGCACCTCCTTCCTGTTTTCAGTAACCTCATCTAGGATTGGAACCTTATCCCTCAACTGGCCCCTTTCACCTGACCTTAATTAGCCAAAACTTTAAATCCCCAATAACTTGGCTTAAGGACTCTGTGTTTTCCCTCATTCTTCCCTCCCTGTTATGAGCCATGAGCTAGCCAGTTGGTTATCCCATTATAGCTAGTTCATCTACCTAGCATTGACTAGCCAGTTGGTTATCCCATTATAGCTAGTTCATCTACCTAGCATTGACTAGCCAGTTGGTTATCCCATTATAGCTAGTTCATCTACCTAGCATTGACTAGCCAGTTGGTTATCCCATTATAGCTAGTTCATCTACCTAGCATTGACTAGCCAGTTGGTTATCCCATTATAGCTAGTTCATCTACCTAGCATTGACTAGCCAGTTGGTTATCCCATTATAGCTAGTTCATCTACCTAGCATTGACTAGCCAGTTGGTTATCCCATTATAGCTAGTTCATCTACCTAGCATTGACTAGCCAGTTGGTTATCCCATTATAGCTAGTTCATCTACCTAGCATTGACTAGCCAGTTGGTTATCCCATTATAGCTAGTTCATCTACCTAGCATTGACTAGCCAGTTGGTTATCCCATTATAGCTAGTTCATCTACCTAGCATTGACTAGCCAGTTGGTTATCCCATTATAGCTAGTTCATCTACCTAGCATTGACTAGCCAGTTGGTTATCCCGTTATAGCTAGTTCATGAAATGAAATATCTAATCTGGTTTTTTTCAGGAACGACTCAATTCTCTCAAGTGAAATCCATAGATCGGCGCCTACCTAATCTCCTTTGATTTCAATTATTTGATTTCCTTTTAAGAAACGTAAAAACTTGAACATGTTGTATTTAAAAATGTCTACATAAGTTTACTAGTTAGCCGTACAGAGTTAGCCGGACAGAGTTAGCCGGACAGAGTTAGCCGTACAGAGTTAGCCGTACAGAGTTAGCCGTACAGAGTTAGCCGTACAGAGTTAGCCGGACAGAGTTAGCCGGACAGAGTTAGCCGGACAGAGTTATCTCTGGGTCAGCTGTTGGTGAACTGTCCATAATATCTGTACTGTTTGTGTGATTGGCAGGGTGCCGTCATATACTTCAGTGTTGACTGAACACCTGTGTAGTGATTGTATGTCAGACGGGCTAGAATATCTGTGTATCACAACCTCCTAACGTGATGTCAGTATTTCAGTGTGACTCGTTACTGACCCCATTACTCTTCTCCTCTCCCTCTCTTCCATTACTCTTCTCCTCTCCCTCTCTTCCATTACTCTTCTCCTCTCCCTCTCTTCCATTACTCTTCTCCTCTCCCTCTCTTCCATTACTCTTCTCCCTCACCTCTCCTCCATTACTCTTCTCCCTCCCCTCTCTCTCCTGTCTCTTGGTGACAGATGCCAGTGAGAGGACCTGGACCTGATCTCCGTCATGCCCCTCAATATGAAGATGTGGAGAGACAGTATGCCTCCCTGCCCAGGTACTCTTTCTTCCCTTCTTTATCTCTTCTATCTTTCCTTCTCTCACCCTTTCTTTTCCCATCTTTCACTATTGTTGGTGAACTTTGTTTTGCTTCTTTCAATTTTTTTCTCCATTCTAGCTTTTTCTCCACCTCTTTCCTTGCTGGGGACAATCCTTACAGAGCTACATGAACCAGCAGTCTCTCCTCCCTTCTCTATGGGAACTTAACAATCCTTACAGAGCTACATGAACCAGCAGTCTCTCCTCCCTTCTCTATGGGAACTTAACAATCCTTACAGAGCTACATGAACCAGCAGTCTCTCCTCCCTTCTCTATGGGAACTTAACAATCCTTACAGAGCTACATGAACCAGCAGTCTCTCCTCCCTTCTCTATGGGAACTTAACAATCCTTACAGAGCTACATGAACCAGCAGTCTCTCCTCCCTTCTCTATGGGAACTTAACAATCCTAACAGAGCTACATGAACCAGCAGTCTCTCCTCCCTTCTCTATGGGAACTTAACAATCCTTACAGAGCTACATGAATCAGCAGTCTCTCCTCCCTTCTCTATGGGAACTTAACAATCCTTACAGAGCTACATGAACCAGCCAGAACCAGCAGTCTCTCCTCCCTTCTCTATGGGAACTTAACAATCCTTACAGAGCTACATGAACCAGCAGTCTCTCCTCCCTTCTCTATGGGAACTTAACAATCCTTACAGAGCTACATGAATCAGCAGTCTCTCCTCCCTTCTCTATGGGAACTTAACAATCCTTACAGAGCTACATGAACCAGCAGTCTCTCCTCCCTTCTCTATGGGAACTTAACAATCCTTACAGAGCTACATGAACCAGCAGTCTCTCCTCCCTTCTCTATGGGAACTTAACAATCCTTACAGAGCTACATGAACCAGCAGTCTCTCCTCCCTTCTCTATGGGAACTTAACAATCCTTACAGAGCTACATGAACCAGCAGTCTCTCCTCCCTTCTCTATGGGAACTTAACAATCCTTACAGAGCTACATGAACCAGCAGTCTCTCCTCTCGGTGATGTGTCTTTCCGCCTGCCTCACGGAGTGCTGAATAATCCTCTTTAAAGCTTATAATTAAATCTGGAGTGTCTGACTGGTGAGGTTCTCTCATCCAGGGAATCCACCTGATCCTCTCCCTGGAGACGGGGACACAGACGAGGAGGTGGAACCTGATATCTGCCCTCAGCTCTCAGCCCAGGAGTGCAGAGTTATACACACTGAACTGAATCTGGTCTGGTCCTGATCTGGTCCTGATCTGGTCCTGATCTGGTCCTGGTCTAGGTCAGGTCTAGGTCTGGTCTAGGTCTGGTCTAGGTCTGGTCTAGGTCTGGTCTAGGTCTGGTCTAGGTCAGGTCTAGGTGAGGTCTAGGTCATGTCTGGGTCAGGTCTAGGTCATGTCTGGGTCAGGTCTAGGTCTGGTCTAGGTCAGGTCTAGGTCAGGTCTAGGTCATGTGTAGATTTGCTGCTCTCTTTCATTTCTTTCACTCTCATCTCTCTGTTTTCTTTATTTATATTTCTTTATTCCCTTTGCCCCCTGGTTGTTCTCTATCTTTCTATCTCTCCCATCACTTCCTCTTCTGCCCCCTTTCTCCCCTCCCTCCCACTCCCTCTCTGATGTGTGTTTACTCTGAGCAACCATCCACAGCAACACAACAGCCAGCAGTGTGCTCCGCTTCTAAGGGCATTTAACAGAACACAACAGAACATGAGTTAATGCCGTTACAAACTTTTGTTGCGACCTGTTTTTCCCCATGCTGAGTAAACAGAGAGGGTGTCAGCTGAGTGCGTCCCAGACAACACACTATCCCCTGTATAGTGCTCTTGTTTGGACCCAGGCCTATAGGGAGTAGGTTTACATTTGGTGACCCATGGTTATGGTTTATGGTTATGTCTGAGGACTAGCCTGAGTCAGTCTGTCTGAGGACTAGCCTGAGTCAGTATGTCTGAGTACTAGCCTGAGTCAGTCTGTCTGAGTACTAGCCTGAGTCAGTCTGTATGAGTACTAGCCTGAGTCAGTCTGTCTGAGTACTAGCCTGAGTCAGTCTGTCTGAGGACTAGCCTGAGTCAGTCTGTCTGAGTGACTAGCCTGAGTCAGTCTGTCTGAGGACTAGCCTGAGTCAGTCTGTCTGAGGACTAGCCTGAGTCAGTCTGTCTGAGGACTAGCCTGAGTCAGTCTGTCTGAGGACTAGCCTGAGTCAGTCTGTCTGAGTACTAGCCTGAGTCAGTCTGTCTGAGCACTAGCCTGAGTCAGTCTGTCTGAGTACTAGCCTGAGTCAGTCTGTAGCCTGAGTCTGTCTGAGGACTAGCCTGAGTCAGTCTGTCAGTCTGAGTCAGTCTGTCTGAGTACTAGCCTGAGTCAGTCTGTCTGAGTACTAGCCTGAGTCAGTCTGTCTGAGTACTAGCCTGAGTCAGTCTGTCTGAGTACTAGCCTGAGTCAGTCTGTCTGAGTACTAGCCTGAGTCAGTCAGTCTGTGTCTACTAGCCTGAGAGTACTAGCCTGAGTCTGAGTACTAGCCTGTCTGTCTGAGTACTAGCCTGAGTCAGTCTGTCTGAGGACTAGCCTGAGTCAGTCTGTCTGAGTACTAGCCTGAGTCAGTCTGTCTGAGGACTAGCCTGAGTCAGTCTGTCTGAGTACTAGCCTGAGTCAGTCTGTCTGAGGACTAGCCTGAGTCAGTCTGTCTGAGTACTAGCCTGAGTCAGTCTGTCTGAGTACTAGCCTGAGTCAGTCTGTATGAGGACTAGCCTGAGTCAGTCTGTCTGAGGACTAGCCTGAGTCAGTCTGTCTGAGTACTAGCCTGAGTCAGTCTGTATGAGGACTAGCCTGAGTCCTGTCAGTCTGTATTAGTACTAGCCTGAGTCAGTCTGTCTGAGGACTAGCCTGAGTCAGTCTGTCTGAGGACTAGCCTGAGTCAGTCTGTCTGAGTACTAGCCTGAGTCAGTCTGTATGAGGACTAGCCTGAGTCCTGTCAGTCTGTATGAGTACTAGCCTGAGTCAGTCTGTCTGAGTACTAGCCTGAGTCAGTCTGGCGTCTGAAACTTAGCAGACTGGGAACCGTTTACAGGTACCCACAGTTGACGTGAACATTCTACAGACGTCCTGAAATAAACCTGTTCTGCCTCGTAAATCACACACTCACACACATCCCAGTGGAATGGGTAGGGAGTATTAGAGAGAGGTGTTGGTTTTGTTAAATATGTGTTCTGTCTTCCTACAGCAGCGGTTCTGATCTGTTAGCTAGTCTCACAACCACTATGAACCAGAATGCCTTGGTGTACTGACTGAACCCAACCTGTTAGCCGGGGTACTGACTGAACCCAACCCCCCTGAACCTGTTAGCCGCGGTACTGACTGAACCCAACCCCCCTGAACCTGTTAGCCGGGGTACTGACTGAACCCAACCCAACCTGTTAGCCGGGGTACTGACTGAACCCAACCCCCCTGAACCTGTTAGCCGGGTACTGACTGAACCCAACCCAACCTGTTAGCCGGGGTACTGACTGAACCCAACCCAACCTGTTAGCCGGGGTACTGACTGAACCCAACCCCCTCTGAACCTGTTAGCCGGGTACTGACTGAACCCAACCCCCCTGAACCTGTTAGCCGGGGTGAAGTTAACATAAAGCCCCCGCGGCCTCTTTCAAAGCCATTTCCTTCCAAATTACCTCTGTGCTCTGTTCCAGCTCCATTATATTAGTATGTGTTATTATGCTGTGGCCTGACACAATAATGCAGTCCCTGGAATGAGGGCAGACTGCGGTGAACACCATATTTAGTTCCGCTCTCTCCACACATATCACCCTACCACTCTCTCACTCCGTCTCATGGTCTATCCCTCTCTCAATCTCCTTTTTCTCCCTCCCTACCTACCTACCTGTCTCGGTCTCCTCTGTATCCCCTTTCTTTCTGTCCTTTAGCAGATATGTTTAGCAGATATGGTTAGCAGATATGGTTAGCAGATATGGTTAGCAGATATGTTTAGCAGATATGGTTAGCAGATATGGTTAGCAGATATGGTTAGCAGATATGGTTAGCAGATATGATTAGCAGATATGGTTAGCAGATATGGTTAGCAGATATGGTTAGCAGATATGTTTTGCAGATATGGTTAGCAGATATGATTAGCAGATATGGTTAGCAGATATGGTTAGCAGATATGTTTAGCAGATATGGTTAGCAGATATGATTAGCAGATATGGTTAGCAGATATGATTATCAGATATGGTTAGCAGATATGTTTAGCAGATATGTTTAGCAGATATGGTTAGCAGATATGATTAGCAGATATGGTTAGCAGATATGGTTAGCAGATATGGTTAGCAGATATGGTTAGCAGATATGGTTAGCAGATATGGTTAGCAGATATGTTTAGCAGATATGGTTAGCAGATATGGTTAGCAGATATGATTAGCAGATATGGTTAGCAGATATGGTTAGCAGATGGGATTATATTGGGATTATATCTCAGGCTCTTACCAGGGTTAAGCTTGGGTTTATGTCTCAGACTCTTACCAGAGTTAAGCTTGGGATTATATCTCAGGCTCTTACCAGGGCTAAGCTTGGGTTTATGTCTCAGGCTCTTACCAGAGTTAAGCTTGGGATTATATCTCAGGCTCTTACCAGGGTTAAGCTTGGGTTTATGTCTCAGGCTCTTACCAGAGGTCATTCAATAGGACCAGCCGGTCACCACATCTTGTTAGATAATTGGATTATCAAGTGAATGTGCTGTGATACATTATGGCCCCATCTTCCCATTTACTAGTTAGATTGGTAATTAAGTCATTAATGCACAGATGGTTAGTCTCTCACCCCTCCTTTCACCCCCCTCCCTCCTTCCCTCCATCCTCACCTCCCTTCTTCCCTCCACCATCACCTCCCTCCCTCCTTCCCTCCACCCTCACCTCCCTCCCTCCTTCCCTCCACCCTCACCTCCCTCTCTCCTTCCCTCCACCCTCACATCCCTCCCTCCTTCCCTCCATCCTACCCCCTCCCTCCTTCCCTCCATCCTCAACTCCCTCCTTCCCTCCACCCTCACCTCCCTCCCTCCTTACCTCCATCCTCACCCCTTCCCTCCTTCCCTCCATCCTCACCTCCCTCCCTCCTTCCCTCCATCCTCACCTCCTTCCCTCCATCCTCACCTCCCTCCCTCCTTCCCTCCATCCTCACCTCTCTCCTTCCCTCCATCCTCACCTCCCTCCTTCCCTCCACCATCACCTCCCTCTCTCCCTCCACCATCACCTCCCTCTCTCCTTCCCTCATTTCTGGCTTTTCTTTGAGTCCCTCTCCAGAACACAGGCTTTCCCAGACCCTTCCCCATCCAGCCAGACAATCTCTCCATTGTCTGGGTCTTGGAGTGGCTGGACCGGGGGCCACCATCTTCAAGGCTCTTGTGTGTCGGTTGTTTAACCTGGGAGGTCCCGTCCTCTCCAGCTAAGGACCTCCTGGACCTCCTGCGTTGGCCCGGTTCTGTGTGTCTCTTCTGTGAGACTGACAATGCTGGAGAGATATTAGGCTGACCCTAAGAGATGTACACTACATAACAGCCATTCTAACACATCAAAGGCCCACTCCCAAATGGCACCCTGGGTAGTGCATGATAGTCTCAATGTGCACAACTCTAGAACAGGTGCTCCTGGAAATAGGGGTGTTTAAAATGTGTGGCCCTGTGAAAATGGGAGAGGAGAGACTGTGAGAGGAGAGACACTGTGAGAGGAGAGACACTGTGAGAGGAGAGACACTGTGAGAGGAGAGATATACTGTGAGAGGAGAGACACTGTGAGAGGAGAGAGACACTGTGAGAGGAGATACACTGTGAGAGGAGAGACACTTTGAGAGGAGAGAGACACTGTGAGAGGAGAGAGACACTGTGAGAGGAGAGAGACACTGTGAGAGGAGAGAGACACTGTGAGAGAGGAGAGAGACACTGTGAGAGGAGAGACACTGTGAGAGGAGAGAGACACTGTGAGAGGGGAGACACTGTGAGAGGAGAGAGACACTGTGAGAGGAGAGACACTGTGAGAGGAGAGACACTGTGAGAGGAGAGACACTGTGATGTACGGAATAACCTCAGGAGTGATCCAAGGCTCATCTCCGTTGGGATCTCGGTTGTCATCGCCACCACAGAAAGTTAGAGCAACCTCCTCTTTATATCTGGGCTAAACGCTTCTTAAACAAGCAATCTGAAACATCTAGGGCTTTTCATTGGTCATGGCAGATTTTCAGAGTTAGATGGCAGATCTGCTCTGTTCTCTCTTATACTTTACTTTACTTTACTCAAACTCCCAGCAACTACCCATAGGCTAACTAGAGAAGATTAATCAAAATATATAATATAGTCTGTAGTAGGAGCAGTAGTTGGGGCTCAGGAAATAATAATTCCACATTTTCATTGTTATGCCGTTCAATGTTACCCTGGCAACCAGCAACCTCCATCTGTGCTGGTTGAGCCCTGTTATCTTTCCATCTATCTCTGTTTTACTCCATCTGACACCACCAGTCACCTCCATCTGACACCAACAGTCAACTCCATCTGACACCAACAGTCACCTCCATCTGACACCACCAGTCACCTCCATCTGACACCACCAGTCACCTCCATCTGACACCACCAGTCACCTCCATCTGACACCAACAGTCAACTCCATCTGACACCAACAGTCACCTCCATCTGACACCACCAGTCACCTCCATCTGACACCAACAGTCACCTCCATCTGACACCACCAGTCACCTCCATCTGACACCACCAGTCACCTCCATCTGACACCACCAGTCACCTCCATCTGACACCAACAGTCAACTCCATCTGACACCAACAGTCACCTCCATCTGACACCACCAGTCACCTCCATCTGACACCAACAGTCACCTCCATCTGACACCACCAGTCACCTCCATCTGACACCACCAGTCACCTCCATCTGACACCACCAGTCACCTCCATCTGACACCAACAGTCAACTCCATCTGACACCACCAGTCACCTCCATCTGACACCACCAGTCACCTCCATCTGACACCAACAGTCACCTCCATCTGACACCACCAGTCACCTCCATCTGACACCACCAGTCACCTCCATCTGACACCACCAGTCACTCCACCAGTCACCTCCATCTGACACCTCCACCAGTCACCTCCATCTGACACCACCAGTCACCTCCATCTGACACCACCAGTCACCTCCATCTGAAACCACCAGTCACCTCCATCTGACACCAACAGTCAACTCCATCTGACACCACCAGTCACCTCCATCTGACACCACCAGTCACCTCCATCTGACACCACCAGTCACCTCCATCTGACTCCACCAGTCACCTCCACCAGTCACCTCCACCAGTCACCTCCATCGGACACCACCAGTCACCTCCACCAGTCACCTCCATCTGACACCACCAGTCACCTCCATCTGTCACCACCAGTCACCTCCATCTGACACCACCAGTCACCTCCATTTGTCACCACCAGTCACCTCCATCTGACACCTCCAGTCACCTCCATCTGTCACCACCAGTCACCTCCATCTGACACCACCAGTCACCTCCATCTGTCACCACCAGTCACCTCCACCAGTCACCTCCATCTGACACCACCAGTCACCTCCATCTGACACCACCAGTCACCTCCATCTGACACCACCAGTCACCTCCATCTGACACCACCAGTCACCTCCATCTGTCACCACCAGTCACCTCCATCTGACACCACCAGTCACCTCCATCTGACACCACCAGTCACCTCCATCTGACACCAACAGTCAACTCCATCTGACACCACCAGTCACCTCCATCTGACACCACCAGTCACCTCCATCTGACACCAACAGTCAACTCCATCTGACACCACCAGTCACCTCCATCTGACACCACCAGTCACCTCCATCTGACACCACCAGTCACCTCCATCTGACACCACCAGTCACCTCCATCTGACACCACCAGTCACCTCCATCTGACACCACCAGTCACCTCCATCTGACACCACCAGTCACCTCCACCAGTCACCTCCATCTGACACCTCCACCAGTCACCTCCATCTGACACCACCAGTCACCTCCATCTGACACCACCAGTCACCTCCATCTGAAACCACCAGTCACCTCCATCTGACACCAACAGTCAACTCCATCTGACACCACCAGTCACCTCCATCTGACTCCACCAGTCACCTCCACCAGTCACCTCCATCGGACACCACCAGTCACCTCCACCAGTCACCTCCATCTGACACCACCAGTCACCTCCATCTGTCACCACCAGTCACCTCCATCTGACACCACCAGTCACCTCCATCTGACACCTCCAGTCACCTCCATCTGTCACCACCAGTCACCTCCATCTGACACCACCAGTCACCTGCATCTGACACCACCAGTCACCTCCATCTGACACCTCCAGTCACCTCCATCTGTCACCACCAGTCACCTCCACCAGTCACCTCCACCAGTCACCTCCATCTGACACCACCAGTCACCTCCATCTGACACCAACAGTCAACTCCATCTGTCACCACCAGTCACCTCCATCTGACTCCACCAGTCACCTCCACCAGTCACCTCCCCAGTCACCACCAGTCACTCCACCAGTCACCTCCACCAGTCACCACCAGTCACCTCCATCTGTCACCACCAGTCACCTCCACCAGTCACCACCACCAGTCACCTCCATCTGTCACCACCAGTCACCTCCATCTGACACCACCAGTCACCTCCATCTGACACCACCAGTCACCTCCATCTGACACCACCAGTCACCTCCATCTGTCACCACCAGTCACCTCCACCAGTCACCTCCATCTGTCACCACCAGTCACCTCCATCTGTCACCACCAGTCACCTCCATCTGACACCACCAGTCACCTCCATCTGTCACCACCAGTCACCTCCATCTGACACCACCAGTCACCTCCATCTGTCACCACCAGTCACCTCCATCTGACACCACCAGTCACCTTCTGCTTCTCATCTTTCACCTCATTGTATCTTCTCTAGTCTCTCCTCTTGTCTTTCTCCTTGTCTCCTTTACTATCCATCAGCTATTGCTTATTTGGGGGGTAATTTCTCTGGAATACATCCGACCTGCCTGGCAGGAATTCAGATTACAACCATTCTGTTGATATTTCTGCTAATTTACATATTAGTCATTTAGCAGACACTTTCGCCAAGCGATTTACAGGAGTAATAAGCTGCTTTGCTCAAGGGCACGCAGAGCGATTTGTTTTAGTTGCTATCTTTCGCTTTCTTCAGAATAAAAGCAGATATGCAGTTCATTTGATGATACACATAATTGACCCAGATGCACGTTATCCAGAACGCTAATCGATAGAAACATCTGTTAGTTTCACGGCTCTGTTTCGCTTGTTTACGGCGTGTGGTTTCATGGGGAATTGTCACTTCAGTACTGTGTGGTCCAGTATATAGAGGATACAGGGGCCTGTGGTCATTATATAACTCACTGTGAGGTCCAGTATATAGAGGATACAGGGGCCTGTGGTCATTATATACCTCACTGTGAGGTCCAGTATATAGAGGATACAGGGGCCTGTGGTCATTATATAACTTACTGTGAGGTCCAGTATATAGAGGATACAGGGGCCTGTGGTCATTATATAACTCACTGTGAGGTCCAGTATATAGAGGATACAGGGGCCTGTGGTCATTATATAACTCACTGTGAGGTCCAGTATATAGAGGATACAGGGGCCTGTGGTCATTATATAACTCACTGTGAGGTCCAGTATATAGAGGATACAGGGGCCTGTGGTCATTATATAACTCACTGTGAGGTCCAGTATATAGAGGATACAGGGGCCTGTGGTCATTATATAACTCACTGTGAGGTCCAGTATATAGAGGATACAGGGGCCTGTGGTCATTATATACCTCACTGTGAGGTCCAGTATATAGAGGATACAGGGGCCTGTGGTCATTATATAACTTACTGTGAGGTCCAGTATATAGAGGATACAGGGGCCTGTGGTCATTATATAACTCACTGTGAGGTCCAGTATATAGAGGATACAGGGGCCTGTGGTCATTATATAACTCACTGTAAGGTCCAGTATATAGAGGATACAGGGGCCTGTGGTCATTATGTAACTCACTGTGAGGTCCAGTATATAGAGGATACAGGGGCCTGTGGTCATTATATAACTCACTGTGAGGTCCGGTATATAGAGGATACAGGGGCCTGTGGTCATTATATAACTCACTGTGTGGTCCGGTATATAGAGGATACAGGGGCCTGTGGTCATTATATACCTCACTGTGAGGTCCAGTATATAGAGGATACAGGGGCCTGTGGTCATTATATAACTCACTGTGAGGTCCAGTATATAGAGGATACAGGGGCCTGTGGTCATTATATAACTCACTGTGAGGTCCAGTATATAGAGGATACAGGGGCCTGTGGTCATTATATACCTCACTGTGTGGTCCAGTATATAGAGGATACAGGGGCCTGTGGTCATTATATAACTCACTGTGAGGTCCAGTATATAGAGGATACAGGGGCCTGTGGTCATTATATAACTCACTGTGAGGTCCAGTATATAGAGGATACAGGGGCCTGTGGTCATTATATACCTCACTGTGAGGTCCAGTATATAGAGGATACAGGGGCCTGTGGTCATTATATAACTCACTGTGAGGTCCAGTATATAGAGGATACAGGGGCCTGTGGTCATTATATACCTCACTGTGAGGTCCAGTATATAGAGGATACAGGGGCCTGTGGTCATTATATAACTCACTGTGTGGTCCAGTATATAGAGGATACAGGGGCCTGTGGTCATTATATACCTCACTGTGAGGTCCAGTATATAGAGGATACAGGGGCCTGTGGTCATTATATAACTCACTGTGAGGTCCAGTATATAGAGGATACAGGGGCCTGTGGTCATTATGTAACTCACTGTGTGGTCCAGTATATAGAGGATACAGGGGCCTGTGGTCATTATATACCTCACTGTGTGGTCCAGTATATAGAGGATACAGGGGCCTGTGGTCATTATATAACTCACTGTGTGGTCCAGTATATAGAGGATACAGGGGCCTGTGGTCATTATATAACTCACTGTGAGGTCCAGTATATAGAGGATACAGGGGGGGCCTGTGGTCATTATGGTCATTATAACTCACTGTGAGGTCCAGTATATAGAGGATACAGGGGCCTGTGGTCATTATATAACTCACTGTGAGGTCCAGTATATAGAGGATACAGGGGCCTGTGGTCATTATATACCTCACTGTGAGGTCCAGTATATAGAGGATACAGGGGCCTGTGGTCATTATATAACTCACTGTGTGGTCCAGTATATAGAGGATACAGGGGCCTGTGGTCATTATATAACTCACTGTGAGGTCCAGTATATAGAGGATACAGGGGCCTGTGGTCATTATATATACTGTGAGGTCCAGTATATAGAGGATACAGGGGCCTGTGGTCATTATATACCTCACTGTGAGGTCCAGTATATAGAGGATACAGGGGCCTGTGGTCATTATAGAGGATACAGGGGCCTGTGGTCATTATATAACTCACTGTGTGGTCCAGTATATAGAGGATAAGGGGCCTCATTATATAACTCACTGTGTGGTCCAGTATATAGAGGATACAGGGGCCTGTGGTCATTATATAACTCACTGTGAGGTCCAGTATATAGAGGATACAGGGGCCTGTGGTCATTATATAACTCACTGTGTGGTCCAGTATATAGAGGATACAGGGGCCTGTGGTCATTATATAACTCACTGTGTGGTCCAGTATATAGAGGATACAGGGGCCTGTGGTCATTATATAACTCACTGTGTGGTCCAGTATATAGAGGATACAGGGGCCTGTGGTCATTATGTAACTCACTGTGAGGTCCAGTATATAGAGGATACAGGGGCCTGTGGTCATTATATAACTCACTGTGAGGTCCAGTATATAGAGGATACAGGGGCCTGTGGTCATTATATAACTTACTGTGAGGTCCAGTATATAGAGGATACAGGGGCCTGTGGTCATTATATAACTCACTGTGAGGTCCAGTATATAGAGGATACAGGGGCCTGTGGTCATTATATAACTCACTGTGTGGTCCAGTATATAGAGGATACAGGGGCCTGTGGTCATTATATAACTCACTGTGTGGTCCAGTATATAGAGGATACAGGGGCCTGTGGTCATTATATAACTCACTGTGAGGTCCAGTATATAGAGGATACAGGGGCCTGTGGTCATTATATAACTCACTGTGAGGTCCAGTATATAGAGGATACAGGGGCCTGTGGTCATTATATAACTCACTGTGAGGTCCGGTATATAGAGGATACAGGGGCCTGTGGTCATTATGTAACTCACTGTGAGGTCCAGTATATAGAGGATACAGGGGCCTGTGGTCATTATATAACTCACTGTGAGGTCCAGTATATAGAGGATACAGGGGCCTGTGGTCATTATATAACTCACTGTGAGGTCCAGTATATAGAGGATACAGGGGCCTGTGGTCATTATATAACTCACTGTGAGGTCCAGTACATAGAGGATACAGGGGCCTGTGGTCATTATATAACTCACTGTAAGGTCCAGTATATAGAGGATACAGGGGCCTGTGGTCATTATATAACTCACTGTAAGGTCCAGTATATAGAGGATACAGGGGCCTGTGGTCATTATATAACTCACTGTGTGGTCCAGTATATAGAGGATACAGGGGCCTGTGGTCATTATATAACTCACTGTGAGGTCCAGTATATAGAGGATACAGGGGCCTGTGGTCATTATATAACTCACTGTGAGGTCCAGTATATAGAGGATACAGGGGCCTGTGGTCATTATATAACTCACTGTGAGGTCCAGTACATAGAGGATACAGGGGCCTGTGGTCATTATATAACTCACTGTGAGGTCCAGTATATAGAGGATACAGGGGCCTGTGGTCATTATATAACTCACTGTGAGGTCCAGTACATAGAGGATACAGGGGCCTGTGGTCATTATATAACTCACTGTGTGGTCCAGTATATAGAGGATACAGGGGCCTGTGGTCATTATATAACTCACTGTGAGGTCCAGTACATAGAGGATACAGGGGCCTGTGGTCATTATATAACTCACTGTGTGGTCCAGTATATAGAGGATACAGGGGCCTGTGGTCATTATATAACTCACTGTGAGGTCCAGTATATAGAGGATACAGGGGCCTGTGGTCATTATATAACTCACTGTCTGGTCCAGTATATAGAGGATACAGGGGCCTGTGGTCATTATATAACTCACTGTCTGGTCCAGTATATAGAGGATACAGGGGCCTGTGGTCATTATATAACTCACTTTAGCCTGAAGTAGTTCACTATAATGAGATCTAGGTGCCATAACCTGGAAGTCAGTTTACCCATAAGGTCAGTCTACCCTGAAGGGCAGTCTACTCTGGAGTCAGTTTACCCATAAGGTCAGTCTACCCTGAAGGGCAGTCTACTCTGGAGTCAGTTTACCCATAAGGTCAGTCTACCCTGAAGGGCAGTCTACTCTGGAGTCAGTTTACCCATAAGGTCAGTTTACCCATAAGGTCAGTCTACCCTGAAGGGCAGTCTACTCTGGGCCTCTGTCTGCACTCTGGATATCAGTCTAGTTGGGGCATCAGTGTAAGGGCTAAACCTGCCCCATAATGGTAACTTGGGGTCATATGTCCAGTGTCCTGTGGGACCTCAGGTGACATGTGACCTGTTAGAGGTCAGGGATCAAAGGGTCTGAGACATAACCATTAGCCCCATCCCTCCATTAGACAGCTGAGCCAACAGTGGGCTTTCTTCAGCCTGTGCCAGGTGCACTCTGGGAGACTCCCTGGTCAGGACCCCTCTGGAGGAGTAGACGGTCCGGCTGCCATACTGTGTACTCTTAAATATCTCCCTACATATTCCAACTGGCTTCTAGTCAGAGCTGTTTGACCAAACTGGCTGTAACATCGCTGTGTTTATTTAAGGGTTAATGTTTCCTTCTAGACTATTGCTTGGGAGAACCCCTCCCCCCCCATCTTTCTTTCCCACTCCATACTCTCTCCATCTCTCCTCCTATGTCTCTCCACTCTCTCTCTCTTTTCTCTCTCTCCCCATACTCTCCACTCTCTCCACTCTCTCTCTTTTCTCTCTCTCCATACCCTCTCCGCTCTCTCTCTTTTCTCTTTCCTCTTTTCCCATTTTGCCCACTCGCTCGCATGCTCCATTCATTTTTTTTCTTTTAGTTGATGAACGATAAAATGGTTTTCCCTTCATTATTTTTCATTTAACTGTTATTGCTCTTTTGTTTTGGTGGTGCCAGGATAGCTGTGATCATGGTGCAGTAATGAAATCTCAGTTTTGGAAATTAAACTTGGTTAGCCTCAGGTTCATAACACGCTAACTGAGTTAAAGAGCCTTCCTACTCTCTGTCTCTACTCTCTGTTTCTCTCTCTTTCTCTACTCTCTGTCTCTCCTCTCTGTTTCTCCTCTCTGTTTCTCCTCTCTGTTTCTCCTCTCTGTTTCTCCTCTCTGTTTCTCCTCTTCTAGTAATTCAGTTGTCGTTCTATTCATCCTTGAATGCTTCTCGTATTCTTAAACTTTTGTTGACAGTTTTGTTCGTTCTAGTGTGTGTTTGGGTTATTGTGTCTGAAGTAGTGAAGCCAAACTGGGTGTCTGGGGAAAGGTTCAGTTTCCTCTGGCCTAATATTGAGATCCCATTGCCCCAGGGCAGTGAAAGGGACATTGCCCTGCATAGTGTCTTTCTGATTGGATGTTAGGGATCCCATGGTTCTATGTAGCACCTTTGCTGGTTACCCTGGTAACCCTGGTGTCTTGGCTCTTATATCATATCTCTTATTTTATCATATCTCTTATATCATCATATCTCTTATATCATCATATCTCTTATATCATCATATCTCTTATTTCATCATATCTCTTATATCATCATATCTCTTATTTCATCATATCTCTTATATCATCATATCTCTTATATCATCATATCTCTTATTTCATCATATCTCTTATATCATCATATCTCTTATATCATCATATCTCTTATATCATCATATCTCTTATATCATCATATCTCTTATATCATCATATCTCTTTCATCATATCTCTTATATCATCATATCTCTTATATCATCATATCTCTTTCATCATATCTCTTATATCATCATATCTCTTATATCATCATTTTCTTATATCATCATATCTCTTATATCATCATATCTCTTATATCATCATATCTCTTATATCATCATATCTCTTTCATCATATCTCTTATATCATCATATCTCTTATATCATCATATCTCTTATATCATCATAAGATCTTTAGCGATGTGTCTCAAATGTAACTGTGCTGTGTATTTTTAAATATATTTTTCCTTCAGAGAGTTTGGTATTTGGTCATTTATTTCTTTGCCGTCTTTTGCAGCTGCCAGTCTTTTTTCCAGTTGCTTTAAAACCATCCTGACACATTGTGTCAAATAGTTATTTGTTTTCCTACAACGACTGGAGTGTTGTGATTGATTACCTTAAGGGTATCTCTTGATGAAAACAGTGTTTGTGGTGTTTTATAGTGGGATATTAAATGCCATTCATGAGTTTCTGGGCAGCCACACAGTCTGCTAATTGAGTTATTAAACTGTGAAGGACAAGCACTTTGTTCACAACTGTTGAAGGAGTTAAAAGGTGTTCACTCTTAAGTTCAGCCATCAGTAGTACTGTTCCCTACTAGTAATAGTATTTATTAGGGTGGTGTTCAGCCATCAGTAGTACTGTTCCCTACTAGTAATAGTATTTATTAGGGTGGTGTTCAGCCATCAGTAGTACTGTTCCCTACTAGTAATAGTATTTATTAGGGTGGTGTTCAGCCATCAGTAGTACTGTTCCCTACTAGTAATAGTATTTATTAGGGTGGTGTTCAGCCATCAGTAGTACTGTTCCCTACTAGTAATAGTATTTATTAGGGTGGTGTTCAGCCATCAGTAGTACTGTTCCCTACTAGTAATAGTATTTATTAGGTGGTGTTCAGCCATCAGTAGTACTGTTCCTCTAGTAATAGTATTTATTAGGGTGGTGTTCAGCCATCAGTAGTACTGTTCCCTACTAGTAATAGTATTTATTAGGGTGGTGTTCAGCCATCAGTAGTACTGTTCCCTACTAGTAATAGTATTTATTAGGGTGGTGTTCAGCCATCAGTAGTACTGTTCCCTACTAGTAATAGTATTTATGTGGTTCCACCATTAATTGCCTGTTCTTAATGCAGCAAATCATTGTTTATGTGGGTTTTCTCTTGGGTGTCTCTATAGTTCCATAGCTGGTTGGACAGCTGCTGCCAGCTGTTTGTCAGACTCATTGAGAGAGATGTGTTGAGTCCCAAATGCCAGGGCCCAGTGTAGGAAGGGAGCAGTCAGCCAGTCGAGGAACTCTCTGGCATTTCCTTCTCTGTGCAAGCAGGTGCAGTCAGCCAGTCAGTGAACCAGCCAGACAGTCAGCCAGTCAGTCAGTGAACCAGCCAGCGAGCCAGTCAATCTGCCAGTCAGTCTTCTAGTCAGCCAGCCAGTGAACCAGTCAGCCAGTTAACTGCTTGGGGCTCAGGGGGGTCTATAGCAGGCAGCAACGGTTATAGCCTTATGTTTGTAGAGATGGATTTTTATAACTAGTAGCTCAAACTGTTTGGGTACAGACCTGGACAGGATGACTGAGCTCTGTAGCTTATCTCTGCAGTAGACTGCTACTCCACCACCCTTAGTTGCTCTATCTTGGCGGAAGATAATATAGATGGGGATTGTTTATTCTGAGTTGATATATTTCCTAAGACAGGATTCGTACAAGCAAGGATGTCAGGGTTGTCTGAGTGTGCAAGGATGTCAGAGTTGTCTGAGTGTGCAAGAGTAGTAAGTCTAGTTTAGGGAGTCGACTGCCAATGTTAATGTGCATAAACCTGAGATCGCCTGGGGCTCTGGATGGCCCTAGGGATTAGGGTTAGGGTTGAGCTCTACATCTCCTGTGGTCTGGACCTGGTGGCTGTGGTCTGGACCTGGTGGCTGTGGTCTGGACCTGGTGGCTGTGGTCTGGATCTGGTGGCTGTGGTCTGGACCTGAAGGCTGTGGTCTGGACCTGGTGGCTGTGGTCTGGACCTGGTGGCTGTGGTCTGGACCTGGTGGCTGTGGTCTGGACCTGGTGGCTGTGGTCTGGACCTGGTGGCTGTGGTCTGGACCTGGTGGCTGTGGTCTGGACCTGGTGGCTGTGGTCTGGACCTGGTGGCTGTGGTCTGGACCTGGTGGCTGTGGTCTGGACCTGGTGGCTGTGGTCTGGACCTGGTGGCTGTGGTCTGGACCTGGAAGGCTGTGGTCTGGACCTGGTGGCTGTGGTCTGGCTGAAGGTGGTCTGGACCTGGTGGCTGTGGTCTGGACCTGGTGGCTGTGGTCTGGACCTGGTGGCTGTGGTCTGGACCTGGTGGCTGTGGTCTGGACCTGGTGGCTGTGGTCTGGACACCAAGCTGTTGTTGTGGCTGAAGTAACCCTCTACCCCTCCTTCTCCTTCCAGGCGGGCCCCTGCTGAACCTGCTGAGAGGTACCCTGGTCAGCTGCCAGGCTGGGGGGGTCACTACCCCGGCCCACAGCCCTGTTACCCCAACTACCCTCAGCAGGCAGACCCGGGGTTCTACAACCCCCCTCCCCAGCAGAGAGGCCCCCTACGTCAGGACGTGCCCCCCTCTCCCACCCCGCCCCTGCGCGTGCCCCGCTACGACACCATGGCCAGCAGAGGAGGGGGGGTTGGCTTCCACCAGGCTGGCCCAGAGAGGTTCACCTACGGTAGGGAAGGAACCACCCGACACCCAGACCCACGTCAGAAGAACCCCATGACCGCAGCAGTGTAAAGAACATCATGACCGCATAAGTGTGAAAAACCCCATGACCGCAGCAGTGTAAAGAACATCATGACCGCATAAGTGTGAAAAACCCCATGACCGCAACAGTGTAAGGAACATCATGACCGCATAAGTGTGAAAAACCCCATGACCGCAACAGTGTAAAGAACCCCATGACCGCAGCAGTGTGAAGAACCCCATGACCGCAGCAGTGTGAAGAACCCCATGACCGCAGCAGTGTGAAGAACCCCATGACCGCAGCAGTGTGAAGAACCCCATGACCGCAGCAGTGTGAAGAACCCCATGACCGCAGCAGTCTGAAGTACCCCATGACCGCAGCAGTGTGAAGAACCCCATGACCGCAGCAGTGTGAAGAACCCCATGACCGCAGCAGTGTGAAGAACCCCATGACCGCAGCAGTGTGAAGAACCCCATGACCGCAGCAGTGTGAAGAACCCCATGACCGCAGCAGTGTGAAGAACCCCATGACAACAGCAGCCGACAAGTCATTTTCCGCAGTTGATAGGACTTTGTCATGACGGAACCACTAGAACAGATGCGAACCAGGAAAACCTGCCCGTCTATGCCGGTTCTTATACGCTACCTAATCACAACAGACCAGCTAATGAAATTCCTCTGTATAATGATATAATAATGTACGTTAGGTTTATATATTTGCCAAACAAGCGTGGTTGTCGCCCCAGCGACCAGCTGTCACCAAACCGCATATTGATATTTTATAAGGACACGCCGAACTGTATTGTTGGATGACTTTTATGCATGATATGATAAGTCCCGCCCACATGTCCGTCTAGCCTGTTTCTGTCGGGCTCGTCTCCTGACAGCCTGTTTCTGTCGGGCTCGTCTTCTGACAGCCTGTTTCTGTCGGGCTCGTCTCCTGACAGCCTGTATCTGTCGGGCTCGTCTCCTGACAGCCTGTATCTGTCGGGCTCGTCTCCTGAGAGCCTGTTTCTGTCGGGCTCTCATCTCCTGACAGCCTGTATCTGTCGGGCTCGTCTCCTGACAGCCTGTTTCTGTCTGGCTCGTCTCCTCACAGACTGTTTCTGCCGGGCTCGTCTCCTGACAGTCTGTTTCTGTCTGGCTCGTCTCCTGACAGCCTGTTTCTGTCGGGCTCTCGTCTCCTGACAGCCTGTTTCTGTCTGGCTCGTCTCCTGACAGCCTGTTTCTGTCGGGCTCGTCTCCTGACAGCCTGTTTCTGTCGGGCTCGTCTCCTGACAGCCTGTTTCTGTGGGGCTCGTCTCCTGACAGCCTGTTTCTGTCGGGCTCGTCTCCTGACAGCCTGTTTCTGTGGGGCTCGTCTCCTGACAGCCTGTTTCTGTCGGGCTCGTCTCCTGACAGCCTGTTTCTGTCGGGCTCGTCTCCTGACAGCCTGTTTCTGTCGGGCTCGTCTCCTGACAGCCTGTTTCTGTCGGGCTCGTCTCCTGACAGCCTGTTTCTGTCGGGCTCGTCTCTTGACAGCCTGTTTCTGTCGGGCTCGTCTCCTGACAGCCTGTTTCTGTCGGGCTCGTCTCCTGACAGCCTGTTTCTGTGGGGCTCGTCTCCTGACAGCCTGTTTCTGTTTTTTTCAGTGTGTGTGTGTCCGTGTGGGTGTTTTCGTTAAAACCACTCTACAGGTAATATCAGGCTTTGTTCCTGCGTATATATTTTACCATTAAAAGGGACCATGTAATGCATGATGTCACCGTCAGGCTGATTCCCAAATCCCACACTATTTCCACTATAGTGCACTAGTTGTCTGACCCTCGTCAGAAGTGGTGTAATGCATTTGTAATGGATGGCAATTGGGAGGCCATATTGGACACCAAGTAACTGTTGACTAATGAAGTATTTTATCTCTGTTCCTCGTTATCGTCTAATTATTGTCATTATGTAGAGAAGGTAGTAATCATGATATGAATGTTGATGAAAATCATTCTATGATATTTTATTATTTTATTGAATCGTGTCTTTGTTGAATACTAAGGTTCAATGTGTTTTACAGTTCTACACATCCACCCCTGAGGGTTTAGAAATGTCTCTGATTGGTCCATACAGATGATGGTTTAGAAGAACATGTCTCTGATTGGTCCATACAAATGATGGTTTAGAAGGACATGTCTCTGATAGGTCCATACAGATGATGGTTTAGAAGGACATGTCTCTGATTGGTCCATACAGATGATGGTTTAGAAGGACATGTCTCTGATTGGTCCATACAGCTGATAGTTTAGAAGAACATGTCTCTGATTGGTCCATACAGATGATGGTTTGGAAGGACATGTCTCTGATTGGTCCATACAGATGATGGTTTAGAAGGACATGTCTCTGATTGGTCCATACAGATGATGGTTTAGAAGAACATGTCTCTGATTGGTCCATACAGATGATGGTTTAGAAGGACATGTCTCTGATTGGTCCATACAGATGATGGTTTAGAAGGACATGTCTCTGATTGGTCCATACAGCTGATAGTTTAGAATGACATGTCTCTGATTGGTCCATACAGATGATGGTTTAGAAGGACTTGTCTCTGATTGGTCCATACAGATGATGGTTTAGAAGGACATGTCTCTGATTGGTCAGATGATGGTTTAGAAGGACATGTCTCTGATTGGGATGATGGTTTAGAAGGAGTTGAGTTGAAGGAGATGGTTTGAAGTGGGGTGAGTGGGTGGAGGAGGAGATGAGAGGTGGAGGAGAGATGGAGGTGGAGTGGAGGAGAGGTGGAGGAGAAATGGAGGTGAAGTGGAGGAGAGGTGAGGAGAGATGGAGGAGAGATGGAGGTGAGGTGGAGGAGAGATGGAGGTGAAGTGGAGGAGAGGTGGAGGAGAGATGGAGGTGAGTTGGAGGAGGGGTGGAGGTGGAGGTGAGAGTGGAGGAGAGGTGAGGAGAGATGGAGGAGAGATGGAGGTGAGGTGGAGGTGAAGTGGAGGAGAGGTGGAGGAGAGATGGAGGTGAAGTGGAGGAGAGGTGGAGGAGAGATGGAGGTGAAGTGGAGGAGAGGTGGAGGAGAGATGGAGGTGAGGTGGAGGAGAGGTGGAGGAGAGGTGGAGGAGAGATGGAGGTGAGGTGGAGGAGAGATGGAGGTGAAGTGGAGGAGAGGTGGAGGAGAGATGGAGGTAGTTGAAGGAGAGGTGGAGGTGAAGTGGAGGAGAGGTGGAGGAGAGATGGAGGTGAGTTGAAGGAGAGATGGAGGAGAGATGGAGGTGAGGTGGAGGAGTGATGGAGGTGAAGTGGAGGAGAGATGTAGGTGAAGTGGAGGAGAGGTGGAGGTGGAGGTGAGTTGAAGGAGAGATGGAGGTGAGGTGGAGGAGAGATGGAGGTGAAGTGGAGGAGAGATGCAGGTGAAGTGGAGGAGAGATGGAGAAGGGGTTCAGGTGAGGTGGAGGAGGGGTTTTGTTAGGCCAGGGAGGGTTCATATAATGGCACTGGTTTCTGTCTTTGGAAGACCTCTTGGCTCCTCTCCCTCTCTCTCTCTTTCATTCTCTTCCCGTAACTCTCCCTCTCTCCCTCTCTCTCCCCCTCTCTCTCCCTCTCTCCCCCTCTCTCTCCCTCTCTTCCTCACTCTCCCCCTCTCTCCCTTTCTCTCTCCCTCTCTTCCTCTCTCTCTCCCTCTCTCTCGCTCTCTCTCTCTATCCCTCTCTTCCTCTCTCTCTCCCTCTCTCTCCCTCTCTTCCTCTCTCTCTCCCTCTCTCTCCCTCTCTCTCTCTCTCTCTCTCTCTCTCTCTCCCTCTCTTCCTCACTCTCCCCTCTCTCTCCCTCTCTCCATCTCTCTCCCTCTCTCTCTCCCTCTCTCTCCCTCTCTTCCTCCTCTCTCCCTCTCTTCCTCACTCTCTCCCTCTCTTCCTCTCTCTCCCTCTCTCTCTCTCCCTCTCTTCCTCACTCTCCCCCTCTCTCTCCCCCTCTCTCCCCCTCTCTCCCTCTCTCTCCCTCTCTCTCCCTCTCTCTCCCTCTCTTCCTCTCTCTCTTCCTCTCTCTCCCTCTCTCTCCATCCCTTCCTCAACCCTATTGCTCTCTTTTTCTCCCTCTTCTCAGATTGTCTCCTCTTCTCTTTAATTTGCATAACAGGTAATATAGAGGTCTTGGTACTAGAGTGGTTTAGATGACCTGTCTATATTTCATTATATATTTTTGTATGTCTTTAACCAGTGTTTGTCTTAGTTCAACATTCATCTGTGTATCTGAACCTGTTGATTGTAATTCATTCATTGTAATTAAGGTACTCCTGTTCCTAACAGAACTGAGCTCCCAGATCTGCAGAAGCAACTGGACACCTGGTATTATCTAGCGCATATTAAGTCAGAAATATGTCATTATGCTGATATTTTCATTTTGTATCCAAAACTGTTTTTGCATTAAATACTCATGTTTGAAACACCTTGAATGTGTTGAAGGTGTCATTATTTATTTATTACATTGCAGATTGTGGCTTTTGTCTTTATATCTAAATATAATCTATATAGTCCTGATCTTTAGTGTATCTAGAGAATAATGGTACTTCATGTTATTATATAGATAATACTGGTACATCATGTTGTGTTTTTGGGGACACAAGGTCTTGCATCTCTTTGGGTTAATTAAATGTTGCGGATTTTAATTTTGCTTTTTAAGTTCTTGTCTCCAAGGTGATTGCGTTAACATTTTTCACTCAATCCATTTATCCCCAAGATAAATTCTACCTTTAAGATAACAACAATGTAGGGTAAAATTAATGTTCAAGTAATTATTAATTAGAATGTAGAGATATGCCTGTGTGATTACAGGCTCATTTGGAAATGGTGGATAAAGTTTTGGTTGCTGTCAAAGTTGGAGTTTCAACTTTGATAATTGGCCAGATGTCTGTTGAGGAGGCTACAAGAGAGGAGAAGGTGAGGAGATGTCTGGTGAGGAGGCAACAAGAGATGAGAAGGTGAGGAGATGTCTGGTGAGGAGGCTACAAGAGAGGAGAAGGTGAGGAGATGTCTGGTGAGGAGGCAACAAGAGAGGAGAAGCTGAGGAGATGTCTAGTGAGGGGGCAACAAGAGGTGAGGAGGCGTCTGGTGAGGAGGCAACAAGAGTGGACAAGGTAAGTGAGGAGGTGGCAGGTGAGGAGGCAACAAGAGAGGAGAAGGTAAGTGAGGAGATGTCTGGTGAGTAGGCTACAAGAGTGGACAAGGTAAGTGAGGAGGTGGCAGGTGAGGAGGCAACAAGAGAGGAGAAGGTGAGGAGATGTCTGGTGAGTAGGCTACAAGAGAGGAGAAGGTGAGTGAGGAGGTGTCTGGTGAGGAGGCAACAAGAGAGGAGAAGGTAAGTGAGGAGATGTCTGGTGAGGAGGCTACAAAAGAGGAGAAGGTAAGTGAGGAGATGTCTGGTGAGGGGGCAACAAGAGAGGAGAAGGTGAGGAGATGTCTGGTGATCAGGCTACAAGAGAGGAGAAGGTGAGGAGATGTCTGGTGAGGGGGCAACAAGAGAGGAGAAGGTGAGGAGATGTCTGGTGATCAGGCTACAAGAGAGGAGAAGGTGAGGAGATGTCTGGTGAGGAGGCAACAAGAGAGGAGAAGGTAAGTGAGGAGATGTCTAGTGAGGAGGCAACAAGAGAGGAGAAGGTGAGTGAGTGAGTTGATGTCTCTATGCCTGTGGTTGGCACTTCCCTGTCTTGGCACTCTGTGTGGTCTAGGATATTGGTGCTTCTGGGTTTCTAGCCCTTTCTAACCCACTCTGTTCTTCTGGGTTTCTAGCCCTTTCTAACCCACTCTGTGCTTCTGGGTTTCTAGCCCTTTCTAACCCACTCTGTGCTTCTGGGTTTCTAGCCCTTTCTAACCCACTCTGTTCTTCTGGGTTTCTAGCCCTTTCTAACCCACTCTGTGATTCTGGGTTTCTAGCCCTTTCTAACCCACTCTGTGCTCCCGGGTTTCTAGCCCTTTCTAACCCACTCTGTGCGGTCTAAGACATGGTTGTTTGGTTGTCTCAGATCTCCTTCTGAACCATTGTACCTCCTCCCATACAAACTGGCTAATAACCCTGCTGTCACTGTCTGGTTTGGGACATGGGAATATTGGATAGTAATTATTAGAAGCGCTTTTCATTAGTACTCAATGTCCTAGTAATTATGTTTTTTTTTATTATATGACGTTTTCCTGCTCAACAGTTTTCTGACATGTTTGTCAGGGAGAGGAGGAAGAGGGGGGGAGGAAGAGTGGAAATACAGTCACAGTATTTTACACTTAGTTAAATCCCGTCCTCTCACATATTATAGATACAGTCACAGTATTTTACACTTAGTTAAATCCCGTCCTCACATATTATAGATACAGTCACAGTATTTTACATTTAGTTAATAATTCCCATCCTCATATATTATAAATACAGTCACAGTATTTAGATGTAGATAGTAATTCACATTGTTTACATCGACTTTCAGTCTGACTGTTATAGACTGTTCTCTTGGTTGCTAACAGAACGTGCCAGGAGAAGGTTAACTCCAGAATGATCTGTATTTTGTGCCAATTGTAGAAATTGCAGGGCTTTGGCACCTTCTGCAACCTATGTGTTCAGGGCCAAAACTCTGGGCTCTAACAGAGAGCTCCATTTGAGGGTTTGTTGGCAAAATGACACCTCTGTTGGCTTGCATTCTGAATAACCAAACTTTACAGAAGATATTTCCGTGTTTCTTTAATGGAACCTGTGGACGAACTCCTGCACTATGAGACACAATGAGTGTTCTAAGAAATTTCAATGGGTTTTTTTGAGAACCTTTTGGATTTCTCCCTGAATGACCTGAGATACAACCACTAAAAATGTTGGAAGAACCCCAATGCGTTTGTCCAGCTAATAATAATTTGTACTGCGGTGAAGGTAGAGGTCCACGTTAGCGTTGTTAAGGACTGGAACTGTTTCTGGAAACGATTTAATTCAACTTAGTCAATTATATTAGCTGCTGTTCCCTGGAACCTGTCATTACAGCAAGCCAACAGACCGCTACAGATTGTCAAGATGAACATCAATATGGTGTGAGAACTAAATCTGTTTGTTATGCTTTTCATAGGAAGCCTGCCAGAGAGATATTGGAGCCTAGTAATGGTTTCATAAGATCCCATGTGTGGAACTGTTGATGAGATACAGGAGGGTGTAGATATCTCCCTGTCTAGCCTGTATGACTGACTGTTGATGAGATACAGGAGGGTGTAGATATATCCCTGTCTAGCCTGTATGACTGACTGTTGATGAGATACAGGAGGGTGTAGATATCTCCCTGTCTAGCCTGTATGACTGACTGTTGATGAGATACAGGAGGGTGTAGATATCTCCCAGTCTAGCCTGTATGACTGACTGTTGATGAGATACAGGAGGGTGTAGATATATCCCTGTCTAGCCTGTATGACTGACTGTTGATGAGATACAGGAGGGTGTAGATATCTCCCTGTCTAGCCTGTATGACTGACTGTTGATGAGATACAGGAGGGTGTAGATATCTCCCAGTCTAGCCTGAGACACTAGGTGTTTGTCTCTGAAGTGATGTCTGTTGCTGAAGCACATGACGACCGTGTGTGTGTGTGTGTGTGTGTGTGTGTGTGTGTGTGTGTGTGTGTGTGTGTGTGTGTGTGTGTGTGTGTGTGTGTGTGTGTGTGTGTGTGTGTGTGTGCATGAGGAAGCGTTGCTGACGGTAGTGGACTGGAGGCTTGATGGGCCAATTTTACTTTCACTTCCTGTCCTCTTAAAGGTCAGTTCAGTGTGTCTCACTTCCTGTCCTCTTGAAGGTTGGTCCATGTTGTCACAGTTCAGTGTGTCTCACTTCCTGTCCTCTTGAAGGTCAGTCTATGTTGTCACAGTTCAGTGTGTCTCACTTCCTGTCCTCGTGAAGGTCAGTCCATGTTGTCACAGTTCAGTGTGTCTCACTTCCTGTCCTCTTGAAGGTCAGTCCATGTTGTCACAGTTCAGTGTGTCTCACTTCCTGTCCTCTTGAAGGTCAGTCCATGTTGTCACAGTTCAGTGTGTCGACCTTCCTGTCCTCTTGAAGGTCAGTCCATGTTGTCACAGTTCAGTGTGTCGACCTTCCTGTCCTCTTGAAGGTCAGTCCATGTTGTCACAGTTCAATGTGTCGACCTTCCTGTCCTCTTGAAGGTCAGTCCATGTTGTCACAGTTCAGTGTGTCGACCTTCCTGTCCTCTTGAAGGTCAGTCCATGTTGTCACAGTTCAGTGTGTCGACCTTCCTGTCCTCTTGAAGGTCAGTCCATGTTGTCACAGTTCAGTGTGTCGACCTTCCTGTCCTCTTGAAGGTCAGTCCATGTTGTTACACTTCCTCACAGATGTGATGTTGCCTGAACTGACAAGCCCGGCAGGCAGCTGTTTCTTCAGGCTGTGTCCGCTGGGTCTTCATACACACACACACATACACACACCCAACCACCCACCCACACACACACACACACACTCCAGATCCTAAACTCAATTCTAGCAGCAGGGCAACAACCGTGGCATCCTGGAGAGGTTCTTAAGTGGAGTCTGACCCGGGACATAGGAATGAATACAGGCTTGTCTTTGTGTCTTATGGATTGCCTGCATTCCACACTCTGAGAGCTGTGTTAAGAGCGTGTGTGTGCGTGCGTGTGTGTGTGCGCGCGTGTGTGTGCGCGCGTGTGTGTGTCTGTGTGTGTGTGCGCGTGTGTGTGTGCGCGCGTGTGTGTGCGCGCGTGTGTGTGTCTGTGTGTGTGTGCGCGTGTGTGTGTGCGCGTGTGTGTGTGTGCGCGTGTGCGCGTGTGCGTGTGTGTGTGTGTGTGTGTGTGCGCGTGTGCGTGTGTGTGTGCGTGTGTGTGTGTGTGTGTGTGTGTGTGTGTGTGGGGGTGTGTGTGTGCGTGTGTGCGTGCGTGTGTGTGTGTGTGTGTGTGTGTGTGTGTGTGTGTGTGTGTGTGCTGACTGTGTGTGTGTGTGCTAACTGTGTGTTTGTGCTGACTGTGTGTGTGTGCTGACTGTGTGTGTGTGTGTGCTGACTGTGTGTGTGTGCGTGTGTGTGTGTGCGCGTGTGTGTGTGTGTTAAGGATGTGTTGCAGTGCTTCCTGTGTCCCTCTCCAGGATGCCAGCCAGGAGTCCCATGACACAGCTCCTCGTGGGGGTCACGAGGTCACAGCCCTGCTACCCTGAAAAAATGCTTCCTCAAAATTAAGGACAAAAAGCTTGAGTTTAACAAAAATATCTGCGTGTGTCGTGACATTCTCAATCCGTCCAATTTTCTCCACCCTAAAACCTGAATGGTTGAATTATTCACTGCTTCTATTATCTGTAACACTGGCCATCCACAGCATATAGCTGTTAGTTGTCTACACATGGACTGTGTTTTCTGGCCCTAATTCACTGCTTCTATTATCTGTAACACTGGCCATCCACAGCATATAGTGTATTCTGGCCCTTAAACATCATGACCAGGTTCACGTGCTGTGTTTTACATCCAGTTGTCTCCCGTCCGGCAGACAGTTTTCCAGGCATGCTGATTAACCTGTGCTTTGAAAACAACGCAGGGTTAATCTGCTGCCTTCTCTCTCTTCTGGGGTGTGTCAAATGGCAGCCTATTGCCTAGTGCACTTCTTTAGTCCAGGACTCAAGAATATAGGGCCTAGGGTGTGATTTGGCAAGTGTTAATTCCTCAGCTGACCCTCTTATCAAAGCTATTTCTTATATATAGTGAAGATTAACACAGAATTAATTTGACAGCTCTTTATACTCTCTACTTCTGGTGTCTGGGTGCTCCACTCCTTCTGAATGAGAATATGTGTTAATCCACTGTTTTATAGTCAACTGGGTAATACGTTCATCTCATGAACAGAACTGATCATATTCTCCTCACTGTGTCCTCTTTGATTAAGCCGTTCTCTGGTCATATCCTGTCAGTTCTGTCTGGTTCCGCACCTGTGTTCTGAATCCTGTCAGTTCTGTCTGGTTCCGGACCTGTGTTCTGAATCCTGTCAGTTCTGTCTGGTTCCGCACCTGTGTTCTGAATCCTGTCAGTTCTGTCTGGTTCCGCACCTGTGTTCTGAATTCGGTCAGTTCTGTCTGGTTCCGAGCCTCTGTTCTGAATTCGGTCAGTTCTGTCTGGTTCCGAGCCTCTGTTCTGAATTTGGTCAGTTCTGTCTGGTTCTAGGCCTGTGTTCTGAATTCTGTCTGGTTCCGAGCCTATGTTCTATTAGTCCTGCCAGGAGATTGTCTGGAAGACCAATCACAATATTACTGTAGAAAAAATCTATTTCGTGTGAATAAAGTATTGCTTAACCTGTCAAGACGGAATTTCCTGTCAAAACTGTATTGCAGTTTCCGGCGGGTTGTGACAGGCAGCCAGTGACAGGCAGTAATTGGGAAGAAACAGCCTCACTATTGTAGACATGCATTAGGTTGGATTCGAGGAACTCTGAAGCTCTAATCTGAAGCCACTGAAGTGTCCAAATGAAGTGATTAGATAGGGAACCAACTACGTTCTGCTGTCAGCTGATTGACTGAGAATCTGTGTCCCAAATGACTTCGCTCTCTTCACTGAGCCCTACAGACAAGTGGACAACTCTGGAGCTAGTCCAAATATAGTGCACCAGCAGATGGGTTACATCCCTGGTACAGCTGTAGGGACGTATGGGACAGACGAGGGATTTCTGTAACTGTGAATAATTTACAATAGATTAGCGCCATGTGCTGTTTTGTGCTAATACGTGATAATGCAAATAAATAAATAAAACAGGAGGATTATGACACTATATAGTCATTATATGATGAGGAAGATGAACGAAAGAGAGAAGAGGAGAGCGAGCATTAGTAGAAAGATGGAGAGAGAAGTGGAGAGACGCAGGCTGGAGGAGAGGAGAGAGAGTGAGTGATAGAGAGAGGGTGAGAAGGAGAGAGGGAGAGAGAGAGAGAGGGGGAGAGAGAGAGGGGGAGAGAGGGAGAGAGAGAGAGTGAGAGCTGGAGAGAGAGTGAGTGATAGAGAGAGAGTGAGAGATGGAGAGAGAGTGAGAGAGAGAGAGAGAAGAGAGAGAGAGAGAGAGAGAGAGAGAGAGTGAGAGCTGAGAGAGAGAGAAGGAGAGAGAGTGAGTGATAGAGAGAGTGAGAGAAGGAGAGAGAGAGGGGGAGAGAGAGAGAGGGGGAGAGAGGGAGAGAGAGAGAGGGAGAGAGAGAGTGAGAGCTGGAGAGAGAGTGAGTGATAGAGAGAGAGTGAGAGATGGAGAGAGAGTGAGAGGGCGAGAGAGAGAGAGAGAAGGAGAGAGGGAGAGAGAGAGAGAGTGAGAGCTGGAGAGAGAGAGAAGGAGAGAGAGAGAGTGAGAGAAGGTGAGAGCTGGAGAGAGAGAGAAGGAGAGAGGGGGAGAGAGAGAGAGAGAGTGAGAGCTGGAGAGAGAGTGAGTGATAGAGAGAGAGAGAGATGGAGAGAGAGTGAGAGAGAGAGAGAGAGAGGGCGAGAGGGAGGGAGGGAGAGAGTGAGAGAGAGATGGAAAGAGAGTGAGAGAGAGAGAGAGACAGATTGAGGGCAGAAGACAAAGACAGATGGAGACAAAGCAAGCAGGAATATAGAAACACAGTGTGACACTCATCCATTCATAGAGACACTGTGGGACACTCATCCATTCATAGAGACAGTGTGACACTCATCCATTCATAGAGACAGTGTGACACTCATCCATTCAGAGAGACACTGTGGGACACTCACCCATTGATAGAGACAGGGTCGGAGAGTTTGACACTCATCCATTCATAGAGACAGTGTGACACTCATCCGTTCATAGAGACAGTGTGACACTCATCCGTTCATAGAGACTGTGTGGGACAGTGTGACACTCATCCGTTCATAGAGACACGGTGGGACAGTGTGACACTCATCCATTCATCTCTCTAACAGCATCTTCTTTTAATGGACACGAGGACACGAGGAGAACACTGTAGAAGTCTGGAGGAGGTTTCCTTAGCTGCCAAACCGTTAAGTGGATGATAACCATGTTAAACCAAGGAGGGCTGTAGTTCCCAGACCGTTCTGTCCCACTGCTACAGACCCAGTAGAACACAACCTGTTAGAAACCCTCTGCTATGGACCCAGTAGAACACAACCTGTTAGAAACCCTCTGCTACGGACCCAGTAGAACACAACCTGTTAGAAACCCTCTGCTACGGACCCAGTAGAACACAACCTGTTAGAAACCCACTGCTACAGACCCAGTAGAACACAACCTGTTAGAAACCCACTGCTACAGACCCAGTAGAACACAACCTGTTAGAAACCCACTGCTACGGACCCAGTAGAACACAACCTGTTAGAAACCCACTGCTACGGACCCAGTAGAACACAACCTGTTAGAAACCCACTGCTACGGACCCAGTAGAACACAACCTGTTAGAAACCCACTGCTACAGACCCAGTAGAACACAACCTGTTAGAAACCCACTGCTACGGACCCAGTAGAACACAACCTGTTAGAAACCCACTGCTACGGACCCAGTAGAACACAACCTGTTAGAAACCCACTGCTACAGACCCAGTAGAACACAACTTGTTAGAAACACACTGCTACAGACCCAGTAGAACACAACCTGTTAGAAACCCACTGCTACGGACCCAGTAGAACACAACCTGTTAGAAACCCACTGCTACGGACCCAGTAGAACACAACCTGTTAGAAACCCACTGCTACGGAACCAGTAGAACACAACCTGTTAGAAACCCACTGCTACGGACCCAGTAGAACACAACCTGTTAGAAACCCACTGCTACAGACCCAGTAGAACACAACCTGTTAGAAACCCACTGCTACAGACCCAGTAGAACACAACCTGTTAGAAACCCACTGCTACAGAACCAGGCAGTAGGAGACTGAGTGAGCCCGTAAAAGCCTTCATCGCAGTTTCAACGATGCTCTTGAAGCCAACTGTTCCGCCCTTATGTTTTATTCAAGAGCCATTCTGCTACTCCTCTAACTACTTCATTTCAAACCCTTCATTACACCGCACGTCACAAATAGCTCTCCCTTCCCTTGGCAGTGCACTCCTTTTGACCAGGACAGATGGGCTAGCAGGGAACAGAGGAACTTGGCGTGCACACTCCCTGTCTTCAGTGTCCTTGGCAGTGGCTGTCTGGTTTTCCGGCCATGATGGAGTCCCAACCAACAGCCTATGGCTGGAATGTTCAACAAGTGGACAGAAAGTCAAACACGAGAGTGAGTTCCACCCTGAGCTCCCTTTGTCAAAGTACCAGTGTACTCCCCTCAGAATAGGGGCAAATAGCACCCTATTCTCTATGTAGTGCACTGCTGTTGTCCAGGGCCTGTCAGGGTTCTGTGTAGACCTGTGTGACTTATAGTGTGTAATTTGGAACGCATGCTGAGCTGGGTGGTATGGAAGTAGCGCTGTTGGGAAGGAATTGGCTCTGTGTTTTAGAGGATATAAACTAAACTGACGTTTAGAAGTAACACTGTTCTACTCAAACTAAACTACCATGTTCTCCTTTATATACACAACATGTTACATATATGACCAGATACACATGTTACATATATGACCAGATACACAGGGTAAGGCTCACTCAGACAAATGAATGATGTGTAATAATGTATCAGGAAAGGAAACTTCCAGAATGTATTGCTGGAGTTCCAGGGAACATTGGTCCAATCACAAAAGACAACTGCATGAATCACTAAGGTGATAATTATTCTTTATGTTGCAGTTACATAACTAGAATTACTGTGGTTTTATAGGTAATATTTATGCAATCTTAATATCTTTGTAGTTTTATTGAGATTACAGTACTAGTAATGCCTGTAATTAAGAGTCTCTACAGGCACCAAATGTGACCTTATCTTGGCTTGACACAGTTATTATGAAATCCTCTACAATATGAGAACTTCCAGATTGTTGCAATTATTAGGGGAAAACCGGCAAATCTCTGTTATAAATAGCACCATGGTGATTATCATGTCACAATGTTCTTACTTTTTGTCATTTTGTTATGTTGCTTTAGTTACAGTGGTGCAGTATAACTGATGGTCAGATTAATGAATTTATTTGATTATAATACAGTGGTACAGTTTTACTCATGGTCTGGGTAACCTATTCATTTATTTTTAATACATTGGTACAGTTTTACTCATGGTCTGGGTAACCTATTCATTTATTTATAATACAGTGGTACAGTTTTACTCATCGTCTGGGTAACCTATTCATTTATTTATAGTACAGTGGTACAGTTTTACTCATGGTCTGGGTAACCTATTCATTTATTTATAGTACAGTGGTACAGTTTTACTCATGGTCTGGGTAACCTATTCATTTATTTATAGTACAGTGGTACAGTTTTACTCATGGTCTGGGTAACCTA
The DNA here is from genome assembly GCA_029465975.1 of Dallia pectoralis. Taxonomy (NCBI): domain Eukaryota; kingdom Metazoa; phylum Chordata; class Actinopteri; order Esociformes; family Umbridae; genus Dallia; species Dallia pectoralis. The sequence goes on along the minus strand of CM055738.1, from coordinate 1,678,976 downwards.
TTCATTTATTTATAGTACAGTGGTACAGTTTTACTCATGGTCTGGGTAACCTATTCATTTATTTATAATACAGTGGTACAGTTTTACTCATGATCTGGGTAACCTATTCATTTATTTATAATACAGTGGTACAGTTTTACTCATGATCTGGGTAACCTATTCATTTATTTTTAATACAGTGGTACAGTTTTACTCATGGTCTGGGTAACCTATTCATTTATTTATAATACAGTGGTACAGTTTTACTCATCGTCTGGGTAACCTATTCATTTATTTATAGTACAGTGGTACAGTTTTACTCATGGTCTGGGTAACCTATTCATTTATTTATAGTACAGTGGTACAGTTTTACTCATGATCTGGGTAACCTATTCATTTATTTATAGTACAGTGGTACAGTTTTACTCATGGTCTGGGTAACCTATTCATTTATTTATAAACCAGTGGTACAGTTTTACTCATGGTCTGGGTAACCTATTCATTTATTTATAGTACAGTGGTACAGTTTTACTCATGGTCTGGGTAACCTATTCATTTATTTATAAACCAGTGGTACAGTTTTACTCATGGTCTGGGTAACCTATTCATTTATTTATAGTACAGTGGTACAGTTTTACTCATGGTCTGGGTAACCTATTCATTTATTTATAGTACAGTGGTACAGTTTTACTCATGGTCTGGGTAACCTATTCATTTATTTATAATACAGTGGTACAGTTTTACTCGTGGTCTGGGTAACCTATTCATTTATTTATAGTACAGTGGTACAGTTTTACTCATGATCTGGGTAACCTATTCATTTATTTATAGTACAGTGGTACAGTTTTACTCATGGTCTGGGTAACCTATTCATTTATTTATAGTACAGTGGTACAGTTTTACTCATGGTCTGGGTAACCTATTCATTTTTTTATAGTACAGTGGTACAGTTTTACTCATGGGCTGGGTAACCTATTCATTTATTTATAATACAGTGGTACAGTTTTACTCATCGTCTGGGTAACCTATTCATTTATTTATAGTACAGTGGTACAGTTTTACTCATGGTCTGGGTAACCTATTCATTTATTTATAGTACAGTGGTACAGTTTTACTCATGGTCTGGGTAACCTATTCATTTATTTATAGTACAGTGGTACAGTTTTACTCATCGTCTGGGTAACCTATTCATTTATTTTTAGTACAGTGGTACAGTTTTACTCATAGTCAGAAAAAGCATGCATGTATTTGTCTTTCAGATTCATGATTCTTGCTCCTCGAATTCTCCAAAGTAGGCAAACCATTTATTTTTTAACACATTTTTCCCAAGCCTCTATTTGTTAAGGAGTAGGAGTAGTATTCAGACCACCACCGTCTGGGTTTTCTTCAGGCATAAATGGTGAATGCTTTATGGACTGATTGACTATGCAATTTGTAAATGTCAGTGTTTTACTGTTTTTTTTTGTTTGCTTTTATTTTCCCCCCACTTTTCTTGTGTAAGGTTCCGTGTAAATTAATTTGTATTTAAACTGTTGTTAAACCAGGTAGGTCAATTGAGTACCAGTTCTCAATTTGATGACAACCTGACTGAAGATATTCAGTGAAAAGAAGACAAGTAAGTAATGTAAACAATCTCCACACAGGGTTTAACGGTATTATGTAATTAGTTCTAGATTTGTGTTTACAGAAAACCATAAATAATGTTGGCCAAAGGAACTGTGGGTTTCTGGAATGACCGGGAGTAACACTAGCTGTTAAATGCCCCCTGTGGCATGCTAACTATGTAATGCTAACTGTGTCATGGTAACTATCTAATGCTGACCGTGTCATGGTAACTATGTAATGCTAACCATGTCATGCTATCTATATAATGCTAACCGTGTCATGCTATCTATGTATTGCTAACCGTGTCATGGTAACTATGTAATGCTAACCATGTCATGCTATCTATATAATGCTAACCGTGTCATGCTATCTATGTATTGCTAACCGTGTCATGGTAACTATGTAATGCTAACCATGTCATGCTATCTATGTATTGCTAACCGTGTCATGGTAACTATGTAATGCTAACCGTGTCATGGTAACTATGTAATGCTAACCATGTCATGCTATCTATGTATTGCTAACCGTGTCATGGTAACTATGTAATGCTAACCGTGTCATGGTAACTATGTAATGCTAACTGTGTCATGCTAACTATGTAATGCCAACTGCGTAATACTAGATGTACTATGTTTAGCTCAGCCACACAGTTTTGCAGTGTTAGCCACTAATGAATTTAACAGCCCCTTTCCCACATTCTCTGGCTCTAATTCCCCCATTTTTCTTCACACTAACTCCAACTCTCCACCCCCCCTAGCCTCAATACTCTCTTCCCTGAGGCCTCTAACCCAACACTCCAACCTCAACACCCCTCCTAGCCCAACATGCATCTAACCCAACACTCCAACCTCAACAACCTCCTAGCCCAACACTCCAACCTCAACAACCTCCTAGCCCAACACTCCAACCTCAACAACCTCCTAGCCCAACACTCCAACCTCAACACCCGCCTAGCCCAACACACTCCAAACTCAAAACCCTGCTAACCCAACACCCTAACCCTTTGGCTTCTCTTTGTTTCTCTCTGTTTCTTTCTATTTCTCCGTGTTTGTTTATGCTAGGGTGTATTTGAGACATTACCAGCCAGGCTTCCAGGGCGGTGGGGGGTGAAATGAGACATGGCACAGGCTTCCCCTGGCATCGCCCCTGGCTTGGCACACAGCCTCTCCGCAGGTGCTGATTGTACCGGGCTGTGGGGTTCAGTGGCCCGTGGCTGGTCTGGACAAACCTGCTCCCCTATTGACAACCAGCCTCTACCCCAGTGCTCCACACATAAACACACACACACTCTCACACACTCCATCGCCACTGAGCGTCACCGAGCTGATCCACTGGGGCTCATTATCACGGTGTCTGAAGCGCTCCACTGGTCAGCCAGGAATAACACCCCCCCCCCTCTGTTTCCCATGGACTCACCCGGATTCCTTGATCAGTCTCCCCTGCCAGGTGTTTCTAGGGGTTAGGGGTCATTGGTCTGGTGTGGAAACCCATCTGTCTCGACCCCTGGGGTTTGGAAAGGATGTAAATATTTCTCTCTCTCTTCCTCTCTTCTTGACTCTTTCTTGGCTCTGATTGGTCAATGATATTCCTTGCGATTTACGTTGTCATTGTGTGAAGGAAGTCAAGTGTTCATCCATCTCTTTGTGGGAAATGTGGATAATGTGGATAATGTGGGTAATGTGGATAATGTGGGTAATGTGGGTAATTAGGGATGAGTCCCTGTCTCTACCACCATAGGGGTTTAGGGATGAGTCCCTGTCTATACCACCATAGGGGTTTAGGGATGAGTCCCTGTCTCTACTACCATAGGGGTTTAGGGATGAGTCAGCCGTTACAGTTCTTGCATTTCAGTGTTCAGTGATTTTGTTGTTCCACCCGTGTCTCGTTTAACCATCATCTTGTCGCTATTTACGTTCTGTTTGTCCTGGTGTTTTTCATCATGTTCTTATTCAAGTTTCTCCGCTTGTGATGTTATTTGTCACTCCATGTTTCATTTAATGTTCCATGTCACTTCAATGTCTTTTGTTTGTCTTTGCCAAGTTTCTGCACAGTAAAGTTTATTTCGTTCCACCACCTCTGTGCCTTGCCACCTTTAAAGAATATGACACTTTTATTCTTTCATTATTTTAACTCACACCCTGAATTGCACTGGGAACTAAAAAAATTTTTTCACAAAGATGTAAACAAAAATAAGAATTCTCACTATCTACTGTGCAATAAAAAGACTGGGTGTTAATGGGCGTCAGGTGAGAAATGTCAACACCCTGGGAGACAAGCCTGAAGTCTCTCATGTCACTGGAAATACCAGCAGGAATACAGGAAAGTGTCAACACCCTGGAAGACCAGCCTGAAGTCTCTCCTGTCACTGAAAATACCAGCAGGAATACAGGTATCATTGAAACAGGAATGTAAGAAAAACGGAAAGATTAGAGTCCTGAATTTAAATGTAATGAGTGTTCTCCAGTGTTCTCCATACAGGGCTGTTGGTATTAAATGTAATGAGTGTTCTCCAGTGTTCTCCAGTGTTCTCCAGTGTTCTCCAGTGTTCTCCATACAGGGCTGTTGATATTCTTTGTTTCCTTTTTCTCCATTCTTTTATTACTCAGTTTTTCTCTTTCTTCACTGTGGCTCTCGTTCCCTCTCCATGTGAAACACTTCACAGGAAACCCTGGTTCAGTTCCCCACGGCGCTGTAGTGTTAACGATTGAATAATAGGTGCTTCTCTTTACAGGTGCTACCTGGCCAACAAGCTAACAGTCTCCCCCTCCTTTAAATAACACTGTGGGCAGATCGTTCTGTTTTATGGCTCTGTTGACCGCTAAAACCTACCCGAGCCTGAGACTACTTGATTGATCAGTGGAGGAGGTCATTAAGTCTGTGTCCCAAACGTCACTCTGTTCACTATCTGGTGCACTACCCTATGTCAGAGACAATAGGGCCCCATGCCAACACCGAGCACTTTACCTTATCTGCCACGGACGGACCTTCTCTGTGTTTGATTGATCTGGGTCAAAGGTCATTGAGACTGACCTGACATTAAGGTTAAAGAACTTAAAGAGTTGACCCAGTTTGTATGATCCAAGCCACGACCTGTGTGGACTGCGGTGGGGTGATGGGGGTTCTGGTCACATGGCCTGTTTACGGGGGATTTTCGTCACCACTCTCACGTGAGCGCTTTGACAGGTTGAAAGCTCTTATATATTTCCACATTTGCCTTGGTAACCCTTTGGAACTGGCGTTGATTAGCCAGATACTGGCTGTCCAACTGTCATTCTTATTTTCACAACTCTCTATTCTGTTACATTTCCCGTAATACCCAGAAAAGGTCTTTATGTCGTTTCATTCTGTCGAGTGGTGGGGTTCTAGAACTTAACTTTATGTACTGTCTAGTGATGGGGTTCTAGAACTTAACTTTATTTACTGTCTAGTGGTGGGGTTCTAGAACTTAACTTTATGTACTGTCTAGTGGTGGGGTTCTAGAACTTAACTTTATGTACTGTCTAGCGGTGGGGTTCTAGAACTTAACTTTATGTACTGTCTAGTGGTGGGGTTCTAGAACTTAACTTTATGTACTGTCTAGTGGTGGGGTTCTAGAACTTAACTTTATGTACTGTCTAGTTGTGGGGTTCTAGAACTTAACTTTATGTACTGTCTAGTGGTGGGGTTCTAGAACTTAACTTTATGTACTGTCTAGTGATGGGGTTCTAGAACTTAACTTTATGTACTGTCTAGTGGTGGGGTTCTAGAACTTAACTTTATGTACTGTCTAGTTGTGGGGTTCTAGAACTCGACTTTATGTACTTTCTAGTTGTGGGGTTCTAGAACTTAACTTTATGTACTGTCTAGTGGTGTGGTTCTAGAACTTAACTTTATGTACTGTCTAGCGGTGGGGTTCTAGAACTCGTTCCGGAGTCATTTCTTGTTTTGTAATTCTGTTTAGTTGTGAATGACCAGACACAGACACAATCTCACCCAACACACACACATGTTCATCCTTTCATCAGACAGTCTCTCCAGACGAGAGATAAAACGCATGAGCTTTTCTTCTAATGTGTTTGTGTGTGTTTGCTTACAGAGACACCATTGGTGTGTTGTAGATAACTGTCTGCTGCCCGGCTAACGGATAGTTGGAGATTACTCTCAGGAATAGAGGAAAAGCTAACTCAGCTCTCTCGTTCTCTCTCTCAATCTCTCCCACTCTCGCTCTCAATTCAATTCAATGGGCTTTATTGCCATAGGAACCATGCGTTGCCACCAAAGCATTAGAAAATAAAATTCAACAACACTATTAGAAAAGAACAGATAATTAAGAATTTCACTTAGAATAACAGAATAAAACTCTAACATTACTACCTACATTAAATACGTATTACAATATACACACAGCATAAACATCTGCATACAGTCACTGGTCAGAGTTACAAGTTACACTCACTGAAGACAGTTTACAGTTTACAATGTCTGTGTGTGTGTGTGTGTGTGTGTGTGTGTGTGTGTGTGTGTGTGTGTGTGTGTGTGTGTGTGTGTGTGTGTGTGTGGGTGTGTGGGGGTGTGTGGGTGTGGGGGTGTGTGGGTGTGGGGGTGTGTGCGTGCGTGTGTGTGTGCTGGTGTGTGTGTGGGTGTGTGGGGGTGTGGGGGGTGTGTGGGTGTGGGGGTGTGTGGGTGTGTGCGTGTGTGCGTGTGTGCGTGTGTGCGTGTGTGTGCTGGTGTGTGCGTGCGTGTGTGAGTGTGCTGGTGTGTGTGCTGGTGTGTGTGCTGGTGTGTGTGCGTGTGTGCTGGTGTGTGTGCGTGTGTGCTGGTGTGTGCGTGTGTGTGTGCTGGTGTGTGCGCTGGTGTGTGTGCGTGTGCTGGTGTGTGTGCGTGTGCTGGTGTGTGTGCGTGTGCTGGTGTGTGTGCGTGTGCTGGTGTGTGTGCGTGTGCTGGTGTGTGTGCGTGTGTGTAATTAGCCTCAGCGGGCGTGACATTTTCCCAGGCTGCCTACTGTAATTGAGTTGTGAGCTTACCTGTCAGTTCTGCTGTAGTCCTGAGACACACAGACAAGCTCACCTGGAGAGGTCAGGAGCTGACAGCCTGTAAACCACAAGGCAAAGGATGTTTAATCTGTTCACTGTTCATAACATATAGTGAAGCTGTGTGTCACATTGACCACAGCTAGTCATGACATTAAGCCGAACCTTAAATGTGTGAACCTCTTGTGAAGAGTTCAACCTGTGGAGCTTAGAGGATATGTAATGGTAAGTTAGGCCGGTACTTTAGTGTGGAGGGGAACAATACTTTATAGGTGGCAGTAATCATTGGGACTAGAGAATTGTTGGTTCTGAACCGG